>DVRM01000055.1:0-14374 GCA_018232405.1 Junonia genoveva | reverse complement strand
AGATCGACATAACACAAATCAAACAAACCCTTTATAATTATTTGTTAATAACAAAATAAATTAACTATTAAATTCTACTTGCGGCTTGTAGGTTTTGTTTTCCTACTGAATTAGCAATGTCACACATAATTAATAACACAACAATATTTTAAAATAAAATTAATTCCAATTTTTTATAACTTGAAGACATAACAAACAAATAAATTTTACACCTTCATAATATTAATATAAACACGGAAGTACTAAATTTGAGTCCCGTTACTACCAAAATTGCTAACGTATTCCAGGCAATTTAGACAATAGTAGACGACAGTCTACGACGAAATAAGGAAGGAACTATTAGCGTGGATGAAGCAAAACAAAAGCCACCAACGTTCAAATTTAACGGCAATTCAACTGTAATTACAGACTAAATAAGTCTAGTGGTTCTTCAGGTCTTACTTCTTCGTATTTAACAATAAATTATGGACCTTAAATATTTATCTTTAAAAAGCCAATCGAAGACTTATACGTCTTAAAAGTTATACAGGTACATCAGGTACTTTAGAAAATACCTGACAATATTTATTCAAGAAATAAACATTCAATAACTAATCCCTGAACTATAACGATACTACGTTGCAATATTTTTCACATTTATATGGAGCGCAATAATTTTGGAAGTACGTACTAAATTACAAAACAAATATCATAACAATTCCAATTAAAAATGAGCGACATTTTAATCATTCGAACCAATTACACAAAAACTGTTCAGAACGAATGGATGTTCATTTTAATTACTATCCAAAAATTAACTTGTGACGATTATTCCGAAGCCAAACACGGAACGGAAGCGGTCTACCTTCTCGCTACTCTTTCAGCAGGAGTTGAATAGCCATCACTAAATGAACCGATGATTCATGTCATGTAGAATAGCCTTTCTTTGCTTTTGGAATTCCACCCTTATTATAAATAGCATAAGGTGTTTGAATGTTGTAGTTGTGTGACACTGAAGCGTGCTAAACAAGGTTCGCACTTCATTACCATAGCCAGTTTTAAATTGTTCTCCCTGACACACTCCTTTTTATCAATAATAATTAACTTTAATTTTATCATTTTTTACATGAAATAACATTACATACGTGTCCAATGCAATGCATATTGCAATAATATAAATACATTTTATACAATATGAAACATGAAAAAAGTAATTTTCAGTAATGGAAGACAGTTATTAACCTTACATTTTATTAAGGTATGTTTAACTCAAAGATCAAGAACAGTTTTGGTCTAAAAGTATTTATTTCAAGTAGATTAACAAATATTTAGATAAACATTCAAATAAATATCTTTATTAACTTTAAATGAACCTGCGAGGAAATAAATATTCGATTTCAAAACATCAATACGTTTGAAGATGAGCGTGGGCTGATGAATCATCTATATTTGATGATATCACTGTTGACACGAATGCCTTTCCAAATAAAATTAAATTCCCACCTAACTGTAAACTAACATGGCTTAATTTAACAAGTGAATCAGGTTTTTTTGAAAACTATTATACAAAACAAGGCAACTGATTGGTTGCGGTTTCGTTACCATGAAATAAGTGCAGATTATATAACGACAAAAAAGTTATTAATGCGCAAGCGTAACAAAAACACAACCAAACAAAACAAAAGAAAAATCATAAAAAGCTTTTCGTGTGCGAAATCAAAGATCGTGAGCAACGTAATCAAAAAGTGTCCGAGCGACCGGCGATGCGTCCGCTCCATGCGGTATCCAAAGTGCGAATGATGTTAAGTGCTTGGGGAAATACCGATCGTGAGTTGCGCACGGGCAGCGTGTGGCCCGAGTCGCCGGCGCCCTCGACCTCCGCACCCTCGCGCAGGAATCCGCCGTCATCGGACGACGAGCCCGATGGTTCCTTCGCAGCCACGACAAACAATCATGCGCCATTGGACAATACACATTGCAACTTACTGAACGATCCTCGGTTTCGGATTCCATTTCCATGTAGGTGGATAACGCAATTTCCTATCGGTCCGGTTCGATTGAAAAGTGAAACTGTATCGTTAAAAACGGGCAAGTGTAGAAAATCGATGCTAGCCGGTGTCCGGCATGCGTCGACGATACAAGTTAGAAGGTCGTCGGAAAATTAATCATCGTCAGATCGAACGCAGTCCACTGAACACGCAACTTTTATCTATCTATTGATTCTGACCGACATTGACGGACTTCCGATGTATTATTATTACCTATGATATATTTATTTACGTTTTCTAGGTGAGATTCGTAACGGTATATGCAAGTAGTGATTTGATGAGCGGCGTGCGCGTACAAGTGTTTCCTTAGTAACTGTGCAATTTTTAAAACAAATATCTCGACAAGCTATGGTCTCTACGTGCATATTGCAAATGATCACCTGCCAACTGATGATGTATGGAAACATTTCTACACTATTTGCTGGACGACAATGACACAAAAAATGCCTTTCGTCCGGTGACGCTTTCACAATAATCACTTGACATTCATCACCTTGCACGGACTAGGTGTTTCCTGTATGATATTCGTCGGGAGTCATGTTGAAGTAATCTAATATAGTGATAAAGAGCCACGACGTCATGGGCTGGATAGCACATTCGGCTTTCGCGGATCTGCCCTGCCAACTGTAGCGTCGAATAGCAACGTGCTTCGCGACCCAAACAATGAGGGTGATCGCGGCATGGTACCGTACAAATGCTCAGCTAATCGATATAATGCTTTCGTTCAATTCACTCGCGAAATCAAAGCGTTTCTAGCACAGCGCAATGCCTAATACATGAACTGCATTTGTGTATCTAGTTCACTACATTTGAAAATGTAAATGTATGTCATGAAATTAATTTCTGTAACTGAGCTAAGACCATTTGAATTCAAACAAGAATTACGTTACAATAGTAATAACGTTACAATCAATTTCAATTAATAGTTATATACCTGGAAGAAGAACAGTAATCATATAAAAAAGTTAATTAATACTACGAAGAAATAAACCGAAAAAATCATAGAAAGTATCATAGTTAATCGTTAACGTCCAACACGTTAGCGGAGCGGGCATGGCTTCCGCAAGTGAATTGGCAAATTGTCTCGCCAACAGCGAGAGTGATGTGTCCATTGACCTGATTGAAATAGATTAGTCACCGGCCGACGACGGACATAACACAGAAACAAATACAATACATTGTAAACAATGCTTTCCTCGTTCGTGATCATGAGATAGGTATAGCTAGTGACATGAGCATCATATCGCAAAGTAACTTTTCGTAGCTATTTGCAGAAATGCAGAAATGCTTCCATTACACTTCTCTTTGCTAGTGCAGTCTCAATGAACGTCTACTTGCGTATATCGCGAAATGGAACTGATGTGACGATACGTTTACTTTTTAAAACCGACTTCAAAAGATGCTGTTTTTCTTTGTTGTGTTCGCGATGTTTTCGGCAATTTAATGTTTTTTTTCTTTGTTCAACAGAGCCCCGAAATCCTTAGTAGAAGAAAAACTTCCCTTATTGAAGTCGGTTTTTATTTTCGAAGTGTATTTTTACGTGTACATTTTATACATAAATCTATTAAAATTTTCTAAAATTGAAACTAGAAGTATTAAAACGACAATGACCTTCGTAACTAAAAATAGAATACGAATTATTTATAGGAAATTCTATAAAACATTTAACACTCTCAAACGCTTTCGTTTCGTAATAAATTAATTCGGCACAGCGTAATATTAACCATAAGTTGACGTAAGAATTTTAACAATCATTAATAAATACAATGATTAATACTCTTTAAACTTGGGTTACATCAGATATAAATATAATTTAACCGTCTTCCTTTAAAATCAAATGTGTAGACGATTCCAACAAGCTTAAATCTAATCGCAGTGGGTTTAATGAAGCCTACTGCTTGGCAGCGCATTGAGGAGTCAAGTATGATTGGAGACGTACCCTGGCTAGTTTGTTGGGCATGGGTCTGGAGGTGCGGCGTGTGGTTCCTTTGGCCCGCGAGCTCCGGGTTCAGAGCGAGGATGGCATCTATCTCCACCTCCTTGCCCTTGGTCTCGCCCCGTTCGTACCATTCCACCGTCACCGACCTCGTCTCCAAGTTCACACCGGAGACTATCGCCGAATGTATCCGTCCTGAAACATGAGAATTACAGAGCTTTAGTGCATGTAGTCAAATAGTATTATAAATACATAGTATAATGTCTTCAATTTACAGTATTTATTGTATTGCGTCCAAATTGTTATTAGAAAAACGTTATAAACTCTTTAATTTACGTGCTCATTCAGTAAAAAATAGTGACAATTATTTCACATTAAAAAGTTAAATATTTGCCCCTTTTAGTAAATTAGTTTGAAAAATAAGAAACGCAAAAAGATTTCAAACAATAGTGACAGTAGAGACAATAATTTGAAACAATATAGTCACCGACCACTTCCTCAATCGTTCAGACAAGATCAATAAAACTAATTACGACGTAAGACTAAACGGCACCTGTGAGACAAAACGTTTGAAACAAAAACCCCTAAAATTCAACATCTGCTCGATCCATGAACCTATCGGCATTGAGGGGAGACCAGACGCATTAACTCTCAAGCGGGGATCTGAATGGATATGGGGGCAATTTACAGCATAACGTAGTGAAGAAATTGAAGCTTTCCCTTTCAGTCGTTATTCACTTATTGTGGATATGAGTATTATTTGCAAGAACCTATTGCCGAAATACATACATATATCTTGCTTGGTAAAATGATCGTTTTCATCTATGAATGAATATCCAAACGGTAACATATAACGTCGTTATAAAGTTGTACATAAGCAAATGTGTCCCAACCTTTAAAGTTTAACATCAGTTTCTACTCCAAAATGTCACTGAAAATATCCATCTACTTGAGATCATGACTAATATGAATCTGATTTTATTAAGCTTCCACGCCTCAACTACTTAACCCATCATCATGTAATTCTGCAAATAATGTGCCTGTGATACGAAAAAGGACATAGGGATTCATCCAGTATCATCCAAGAAAAATTTAGTTTTCACGAGGGATAGAAAAAATAACTTGACGTAAATTCTTTTAACCTAAGCTAAGACAACTTGTCTAGCAAACTTGAATAGTAGTCATTAGTACACCGGTAAAACACGACTTACATCTCAAAACGAGGTCTCCGAACATCCTACAAGTAATAAACTATCTGCAATCCGTGCAATCGGCCCACATGACTAGATTAATTACTGCACAAGATGCATGCAACGCATCTTAGCGAAAGTGACGTAACTGCTTGCATAACGGAGGAATCGACTTTGAAAGGATTATATCTTGTGTTACTGTAAATTAGAATCGTGCGAACCAATCGATTTTACTGTTATTAGTGTTTAATTAACGTTATTACAAGATAGTTGAAAGCTAAGTTTAAATTTGCATATAAGGCATAATTTATTGAATTATTGTAAGTATACGATTAGCAATCGTTGATTTTACTAGTATTAACATTGCAGGTACCAAATTTTACAAAACAGCTTCATATTTTTTATTAAAAATAATATTTATTTGTTCTACGTTATAAATAATAATAAAACTATAACACTTTTATCAAAAACGTACCTAAATTCTTAGTTTAGGTATAATTAAAACAAATAACATTTTAAAACGATTGAACTGTCAACTGTATCTCAATTGATTTGATTTGTCATATCAGTAATAATATCGACTAATATAACATTAGGTATTTCGCCAAGATATTCGATAAAATTTATTAATTATTATTAACCCATTTGGGTTAATGGAGATTTTATTAGTAATAGTCACCATTTGATGATCAAAAACTTTTTACTTATCAGATAGACCATCAAAAATTTCCACGAAATTTCATACATAATTCCAAAAATAAATTTCCCCAAAAAAAAGTTCTGAAACCAGTCATCAAAGTAAAGAAAGTTAGCATCGGATAAGCCTAAAACGTCGAAGTCTGAACGTAATACTTGGGTATAATTATCTCGAAGCGGCACAAGGTCACTGACCTTCGACAACCTGACGTTTAGATAACGCATGGGGAGCTACGACCACAAAGAGATTCTATTATAGGAATAAACAAACTGAGAAAAGCGACGCTGTTTAAACAAACAAGGGAAATAGTGCTCGTATCAATTAAGATTTTGATCTCTACACGTTTCCAAGTAACAAGTTCAAGGTATCACATTAAATTATTATATAATTAGCTCGTACTGTCTTTCTATGTCCTCTGTCGAAACACAAAAATGCTGAACTGAATTTTAAGAAGCTTGAACTATGTCCTAACTTAAAGTTAATGGAAGTCAACGTTGGAAGCCCTAATGGATTAGTTATTATCAATACAAGTCTAAAAATATTGTAGTACCAATAATATTACGTACCTAGATGTCGATTTGATTAATTATACACATGTCACTTGTTATAACGACTCTACTTAAAACTTACTAAAGCAAGGAATTATAAGATTAACTCGATCCAATCAGCCAGAAAATATTCGAGCACTCTCGCGTGTAGAAAGCAAAATTTATTCGACACTAACAAATTGTAATACTCCATCAGTGTCGAACACGTAAATGAAAATTATTTCTAAAACACTTTTCACCCTTGAAAACAAAAAATTAAAAACGTTCGTGTCATGTGAACATTTTCTATGAAACATTTTCCAAACAAGCGCTGATGTTATGCATTTATTTCCAACAATAAAATATCCGAACAAAGAGTGTTCGTATACACGAGTCATTGTAATTTTAGTTATTAACACGATGATACGAAATTCCACGAAAAACCAGTCTAATAATCGTGTCACCGTGTCAATAAGTAATAAATTTCTGATGAATATAGAAGTTAAATAAAGCGTAATGTACGGACAAGAATATAGGGCAAATAGCACCTCGATCATAGGTATTAGTGACCAAGGAGCAATGCTTAAATCAATAGACTCCATCGAAGACGACGCCAAGAAAGAATATAGCGAAATAAATAAATAATTAAATGTATCACTTTTTTTCTTAATGATTCACTTTGAACCGTAATAAGTGTTGATTTAAATCTAATAATCGTGTCACCGTGTCAAAGTAAAATAGCATGATCCTAATAAACTCAAGATTAGCAAATAAATTCAATCCACGTCTTCGGCAAGTCGTTCCCCAATTTAAAAGGCAACGGTATTGATGAGTCAGATGTATAAAAAGATCTCCTCAATGAGTCGAATTCATTATCGCGACGCAAAACATTCACGATACTATGCTGACATCATTACTGATTAATAAAAAGAAAATAACCCATTCTAATCAAATCAGACTTTCTTTCCAGATATCATGATTAGGTAAATGATAAGTCTATCAAAGCTGTGGTCCAGTCATTGGTAAAGACAAGCTGCATTCTGAATTAACTCTTGATTGTTGCAGGTATCTAATGCTTCCTATCCCAGTAAAAGGGCATAGATAATGTCGATACAGTTTCGATAGCGATCGTTATAGACAATTGGTCTCTTGTTTATGCGACGTTTCGGCAAATTCAACGCAAAGTTATCGAACACACTACCATCACCACGGCAACTCGGCGCTGTCGAAGAGCGAAAGTGGAACGAACGCTCAAGTGAAATAAGAACAAAGACGCTATCGACAATGTTCTAAGTAAGCGATGCTAGAGCGACGAAAAAAATGCGCAGATAATTCCGATTACAAAACTTTCTTCAAAAGTAAAACGATGAAAAACATTGTTGATTATGTTCACTTATCAAAAGCATATTAAATATCATCATCCAAATAAAAAGATGCGTAATTGTTAGCGATAAAAATCAGTTAATGAAAAGATAAAGAATATTACAGATTTTTTGTTGCACTTCTTAGAAAACACCTATCTAATTTTGAAAAAAATTGGCAAAATGTGATGATACCAATTGATTTCTTCGATGATTCGAGGGATACTTCATGTCGTTGTCAACATATTTAAATTAGGTTACTTAAATTTACTTACTATCTTAGATTTCACATAAGTCATAAAAATACATCTGATAATAAAATACGAATTTAATAATTCAACACACGCCAACATCACGAGTGCATCGTAAAGAATCGCAAGATAAGTTCGTTCTTGACCCATAAAACCTTTCGGAAACCAGATTGCCACTCGTAAATGGTTAAAAATAAGAATTGAAACATCACATTGCATAAAATCGTTTTTCCAGTAACACGTGAGGCGTAAATCAAATTATTACAGCCTGCCTGCAATAGCGCTAAAAGTAATTGATGAAATGAGAATGTTTACGTCTATAGAGTTCTTTGACATTGTATTTCTAAGAGATAAAGGCACATGCCGACTGACTTTTTGCGTTGTGTTTTAGCGTCTTTCTGATATGTAATTTTGTTGTTCTTAGTCAAAACATTTACGTAATTAAAGTGTATGATTAAAGATATAGCTTAAATGTGTTTTATATAATACAAAACTGTTCAGAACGTTCCATTAATACCTGATGTTACCATCTGATATCATTTGCTCTTACGTTAATTGTACCAAAACGTGGATTCGATTTTAGATCTACTAATACCAACTTAAATACAAATAATTGACTACAATTTACAGAAAAAGAAACCATAAAATTGTGTTTAATTTAAGTAAATAATACAATTGTTTAAATTATACAGTAATATGGTAGATTTGTAATAAAATAATATCGTTCTCTTTAAAACTAACCGCAGTTTTCAATTACGGTGTCAGTTGATCACGACTAGAAAGTCTACTGGGAAACAGTCTATAGAAAATTATACACGACGAACAATACTTAAATCACCACCAATAACACGTCAGGATAATACTACAGGAAAAGGAGAATCATTAATTTTAGTAAGCGCTTTATATGGAACAGTTTTTAAAGTATTGTTTTGTATAAAATAATTGGAATTGAGTTATTCTAATAATTTAACACGACTATAAAATTTAGATGATAAAATCCGATAGATTGTACCAAATGTACATTAAGAAAAAATGTGAATTTTAAAAACGAATGTATAATGCTTATCATTCCGTTATCATTTTATTTGTAAAAGACTAAATAAGTTTAAAATATTAAAATTGAAAAGTAAAACAGTAGGTAAATAATCTTATCAGGTAAGGAGTAAGGACAATCAAGATTTTTGAAGACAAATGAGACAAGGATTTTTACATATTCTAATATGAAAAGAAATGTAGACATTTTTAAGAATAAAAAAAATGGGAAATACATATATGAAAAATAGTACCCATGTACTTGATTCATGTACATCTGAACCAGCTCATCAGATGTAACGATTAAAAAAAGAACAACCAAAGACAAGAAATAAGAAACATTTATTTCCTAGTAGATAATTATGATACAATTCAAAACATACCTATGCCTTAATTACCATAAAATAATGGAGATAAGAAAAACGTGTCGCTTTAGTTTTATTCTCAGACGCATAAATGTAAACTGGCACGTTATCGTAGATAAGAAGAATCAAGATTACGAACGCACTTTTAGACTTGATCCTTGTAATAATTAGGAAGCAAATACGATATACCTATTAGTTAATTTAACAAAAAAAATTTTTGCTTTTGCACGCTACTTACTTGCATTACAGTTAGTAGGTACACCTTGGAATACCAGATGACCATTATTTTTTTTCTTTCTTTATCTCAGTATTACTATTATCTACATTGAAGGTACGCACATGTCATTACCCTGATTCCCTGTCTGTATTTCTGATTACACACCTATGGCACACGTTGTACCTAACCCATAAAAATGTTCTTGATCGAATTGAGTATTTGAGGCATGAATACACACCAAACTTACATACGCATCTTTTAATATTAGTTAGGATTTTAATAGCTAGAGACACACAAAACAAGATTCCAAAAAAACGTATTCTAGGTTAATACGAAACGTAGACCCGTAACGCGGGTATAAACGCACGTGTCGAAACCGGTCTAAATTGACCCATTAGTGCTTTGCTCGCAAAATGTGATGTTTCACTTCGAAAGATCAAACGGTAATGGGCGTCAGTTTCAATTTTATACGTTCGCAAGAGCGTGTCATTGACCCGTTAACGCATCGCTTTGGGCTAATTATAAATCGTTGCTTGTTCCTTATGCGTTTCGACTTTCGGTCAACTCGTGGTCGTGACGACTTAATATGACAAATTGTTTCATTAGTTCGTTGAGGTGAGTAAATTGTTTACAAGTAAGCCCTATAATGTTCCTAATATTTCAATGAAAATTAGAAAGAAACATTTGAACCGTATAATCTGCTTTTGCTTCTTTTATCAATAACATCGTTTAGGAATTCTCCCCATCTTCCAAGATTCCTATGAATATAAGATTAACATGTAACTCTATATTGGAATTTACGACAAACCTGAAGGTATACTATAAACCTAAAGTTCCAAATTCCTTACGTAATAGATCAACTAAATTTAGGACTGAGAGAAAGAAAAAGTCCTTTCGAAGACGTAGAAATCGATGGTAATACGTGATAAAGTGCTTCTAGTAATAATCGCAATACTGTTATCATCACTGATATAAGTTCTAAAAGACGAGTAAAAGTAGAAAAGAAACTTCACAACCGTTCTTTCCCACGGCCGAGTGCGACGAGGAAGATATCGAGATAATAATACGTCGACTAATCATACGTTCAATGAGATGATTTACAGCAATCTCATTCATATACTAAGATCCACTTAAATAACACTTCTTAATGAGAAAGCATTCGCACTGGGTATAAATCACGAAATAATTGTGCTTCTAACTTTGTATCAAGTAGGATGTTAATCTTTCTGACATTAACCGGAACAAAAAGTCCATAACAAAGTATCATAATATTAATTTAAATCCATTAGTTAATAGCAGTTGCTTCATAATTTTCATTCAGACGGTAATTTTTAATGTCCTGTGTGCACAAATATCAACATTGATATCAAAGTCAGGAATATCTTTTTACGAGATATGTATTTATTGCTCAGGTATAAGCAAATTGCAAATTGAGTGTTTTAATTATGTTTTATCAAATGCAATATATAGGTACTCAAAAATTATATAGCAGATACAAGTTAAAGACTAATAAATTGTTAACCAGATAAAACAAATTGATTGAAATTACTTAAAGATTATTTATAAAAACATTACAACGCTTCTGTGGGCAACACGCGACCACTGATAATATGCTAATAGTGAAAAATATCGTTAAAGAAAAAATGTATCGCTAATAACTCGCCTCGCCTTTGATCTTAATCTTAAATAATTAAATTCTTAATTGGTGAAATGATTAATCGTGGAGAACATTGTTATTGCCAAGAAGAATAGGTTTAATCTTATTAAGTCGTGCCTTATGTATGCAGACTGCGTTATTTCGCAATGAATGAGCGAATTAAAGTGTCTGAATCCAAGAAAATGTGCTATAAAATGTACTGCTGCCTAAATCTTCATCATTCTCATATCTTTTGCCATTAAAATCGGAAAGGGAAGACAATTATAGATCGATTTATGTCAATCATGTTCCAAAATCGTGATATGTTAGCAGATAGCCATGTATGCTTGATCCAAATTCAGAATAGTTACGAGTAAAACTCTCTTGAGGAGAGTCAGAGGTCAACTCGTGATATGGCAGGGCAACAGGCAGCTTTCCCGGTAGATAATAGTAAATACCTAATAAGGGTTTACCTAACAACTCGTTCGGTATGATTGCTAAATTTCACCCGCCATCTAAACGTCTACGATTACTGTTCAAATCATTTGTTCGTGTTTCATATTTCATACATATTATAGTATATGTTTTTGTGTTGATGATAAAAAAAAATCAATTGCAAGTGATACAGTGTTACAATCTATAACAAACATTAGTATTGCAGTGTAGATCATGCAATCGAAATAAAGCTTTATGTCTCTATAACTATAGTAATTATTTCTGATGCAAAATGTCCGCAGCCTCCGTTTCGCACGACTGCCCAAAAAAAGGAGTGTTATTTAAAAGTTTTATATCTGAAAACAGCTCTTCATAATGCCGTTTTATAAATAAATTTCATTCTCAACGATAGCCCGATCTATCTCAGTCATCATCGTTAAATGTAAACTTTTCACTACATGATAATAACTTAGAAAAAAGTAAAGACATGAATTCTAAATCGAAATTTATCTGTTTGTTACATTGCTTTACGTTTACAGCGGCATAATCATGATTGTTTAGTCGTCTACAAACATGCTTGCATCGTAAATTAAACACAAGAGACAAAGCCATAAAAAGTGTAATCTTTTCCCGTCTTCGCTCATCGGGGATTTCCGCAGTTGTTGGCAACAGTTGCATAAGATCCGAGCTCAATCGATACTAATATCGTTTCAACTACAAGGACTCTTAAATTTATAGTGATTACCCTATTTTGGATACGAAACTTATTCTTTACTTTGTGAGAAGGCAGCTGTTTCTTACGGCTGGGAAGAAATTAGCTCCGAAAAACCCTACTGTTCCAATAAAACGACAAAATGAAATTTACCTTTCTCAGAATTTCAGAGTAAACAAACCTTGTTTCAGGCTAATGTACAATATGATTTTATTACTTAACAAAATCTGTATGAGAGAAATTATTAGATTTTTGGAACGAATATTCCTTTTATATGCTTTATACTTTTATATTCTTAACATTTTATTTCGTGATCACGTAAATTCTTTATTCTTGTCGTGAAAGCGTTATTCTTTAAAAAAATGTTACAATATTGTTTATACATTTTGGAACAACAATCACATTATTCATTTTCAAAATCTAAAAATCATAACCGAGAAATTCCTCATTAAAAATTGGTCCTTCGACCGAATGCATTGCAAGTTCTTATTTTTATTATGAACTTTTTACTAATAAAAAAGAACAATAAGGAAAATATATCACATCTAATATTACAATAATCGGTATGCGTAACTGTTTGTTGCAGGTGAGTCACTGATCCAGTGCCAACCGGCTAGACCGTGCGCCCGCGCACACGACTTGCAACATTAGTAAATCGACTGCACGATTATTGTTTTGCTAAATATTAATAAATTTATAGCGTTATTCAGTAGCAGATTGAACACAATCTGAGAGTTTGATTATAATTACTGTTTCATAAATACATAACTTTTTAGGGTTTGCCGATAAGGCTACGTTTGTTATTAAGATTGATTTGAAAACAAATATTTATAAAAGAAACACGTTGTTCTTTTTTTCCACCTTTAAGATATTATTTAAGAAAACAAAAACTATAGCGCAAATTATACTAACAAACCGTTTAGTTTGTAACGATTACTCAATACTCGATAGTATTAAAAACAAATAAACGAAGACGTTAAAAAGTCGTTTACGGCAAAGTGTTCCTCAAAAAGAAAAAGTCACTTAGCCAATTTAGGTCAACTTAGTTAAACTAGCAAAGCCGTTTTATAATCGCTGATGCAACTAGGCCGTACCTATGCAAGTTAAGTTAAACATAGCAAATTCACGCCTTACATGAAAATCTAGCTAAAGATCGCGTTGCAAGGTCAGTCAGTCATTAGTAGATTGATAGTGAGATAGAAGATATTTATGGCACAACATTATCTCTTGAATGCATGAATTAAAATACCGGTTCTTACAACTAGAGCATACATCCTTAGCTTGTTAAATTAAAAGTAATGTGAGTTTTCTTTATTCTTATACGATCTCTAATTTCGTATGCGAATATTCTTGAAAGTATTGTAACGAACGGCAAGGTTTTAAACCATATTCGGTTAGGCAATTCGTGAAAAAAAGTTCAAGAAAAATGTCTGCGTTTCAAGTTGTTCTACCTTGAGGATTCTTGTGTCAGATATTTTAAACATTTTTTCATTACGAATTCTCTTTTAAAGGACATTGTATTAATCTTTCAGGTTTTTGCCGATATTTCGATGACTGCTCAAAAAATATGCCTACTCAATAGCATGGACCAAATATAACGGATTAACCTTCGAAATATTGACAGTAGGACATAAGTAGGCAACGAATTACGTAATTTAGCAATCATAAAAAGCATCTATGAATAAACTCCCAAGTTCTCGACGTATGGAACGTGTCGCATTAAATCTAGCTGCGGCCGATATAGAAGCTTGTAAACCAATACTACAGCCGTGTCTAGGATAACTTTATTATTCATATTTCAACACGAATATACGCGTTTTGGCTATGAGGTCACCATCTAGGAACTTAGATAGAATACAAATAAAGTTCTATTTACATAAACAATCATAGTAATACAAAATGCAGGAAATTTTTAAGATACATTTTTTCATAATATTAATTACTTATTGTCAAGACAATAATTAAATACGAATCTCTATTTCCATTGT
>DVRM01000054.1:0-14421 GCA_018232405.1 Junonia genoveva | reverse complement strand
AAGGAGACGTCTATAAACTTTGACAATAATTCTATTTACAATAATAAATATAAGCGAAATTTTCATTATTTCCATTGTGACTTTAATTACAGGAACAGAACCACAAGCATTATTCCTTCGCCGTAGAATAGTAAGACGGTAGATTTATCGCCAATTAAGGATTGCACAATGAAAATAAAATAGCTTATTTATGAGAATGGCCATTATTTACTGTTAAATAAGAGTAGAGCAGCGTTTTTGCTCAAAACTGTATTTATACGTATAGAAACTAAATATAAGGCCCGCGTTTAATGTCGGTAAGATTGGCTGATAATGTTCTAACCATCGAATGATCGAATCTATCAAACATTTCTAGTTATCTAGTGTACCTAATAATATTTTTTGAAATCCTTAAAGTTCCTTTTTGTTCAAAAATTTGTGCCTTTGTAACAAAATGCCCAGAAATGGAAAGGATTAAACAAAACAATATATATCAAGTTATAACGTAATATTTTAATAGGAAAAATATAAACGCTAGCGAATAGCGACAGGTTGCTAGATCATAGGGCATTGTCTGTAGTCAAGTTCCTTTTTGCGCCTCGAAAGATATCTTAAATCTCGACTAATGTATGGGACTATTGTATTGGCATATACTATCAAACAGAATAAAAGATATTCAAATCACAGTTATAAACATACATAAAATATGTCAAACTAAGAACCATTTCTAAAGTCAATAAAAAATCGACTTCTGAGAAATCAAACAATCAATAATTGCGTCACTATTGTATATGGAGTTGGTTGTTTAAAATAAAGCAATATTGACAATACATATCGAGAAAAGGAACATTATATGGCACTTAAAAGCCGTTTTGACTTTCGTTAACAACTCGTGGGTGGATGGGTGTGACAAGAACCAAAATCAGTTGAACAGGTTGCTTGATCATAAAGTAGGGTTACCAGACAAGATAAAACCTAGGACAGTTAATAAAAAAACCGAACACAGTAACAGAGTAATCTATTTTTTAATCTTTTATATGTCGAAAATATGCTGAAACAATAGAGCCATAATAAATCATTCTTTAACACTTAGACTGCTTATGAGCTAGGACACGTCCTGAGAAAGCAGGACGCTTGGCGACTCTACGATAGAAGTATGAAATATCTAATCGTTTTGCATAAACAACTGGGATGTAGATCTAGACACTTGAAAACTTGCTAATCTTTACAATGGGACAAGACGACAAATTTCAGAATGAATCTGGAAATCTTTTACTGATAATAATTTAGCATTTAAAACGTTTTGTAGTTTAAATGCAGGAAGTAAATGATTGAATGCGAGTTTAATGCAATGTTGTAAATACTGTAAGGCATTTATTATTATTGAATGGTGTAAGAAATAACAATACATAAGTAGAAAATATAAGTCATGACTTTCAAGTAAATGTCAATAAGTTATTTTTATATATTATGTCATTTTAAAATAGATTTCAAATTATATTTTAAATTTATCATTTCATTAGACGCGGAAATGATTATTTTTTTATAACTGTTAAAATAATTTTATGAACCGTATTATCTAATGATTTCCGTAAATAAAGCAAAAAAAAATTAGATATCACTTATATCGTAGACATAATACTTATACTTTATATATTAAATATGTTTAATCTCAAATATATTTTATTTGCAAGAGTGCGTGCATATCAAAAAAAAAAGTAAGCAAGTCATTATGAAGTAGCATAATGTCATAACATGGCACTAGTTTGTTTACATATAATTATAAAGTAAAGGGACAGACATACCGATGTCATCGAACTATTTAAATTACAGAGGGAAAACGTTAATAAACGCTATGTTCTAGTTACTAATTATGTTTATGTTTCAAGAGCTAGCAACCGTTATATCGCGATCTTTCTGTAATATTGATTTTTTTATTGATTGATTTTCTAGGGTTGTACCCAATGTGAAGGACACTGTAGGCACAATATGATAGATATCGACAAACCTCTTTTACCTTATCGTATCAAAATGATCTCTTTAAACCATGCTATTCATACATGCTACAAAATTATATGCTCATCCTAGGAAACTAAAGTTTTAAACTCATTTCCACAAGGAGTTTTCGTATTTTTCAAGTAGCAATGTTATTCAATTTACGATGCCAACGACGATAATTCTTATTATCAAATTATTAATGTTTTACATATATGTCATACTAAAAATATATGTCTTGGATTTAGTCATCTGCAGTTACAGGATATGTCAAAATACGCTTTGCAGAAACTTTGTTTTTAAAGTCGATAGCTCTTAGCCTATCAGCCGATATTATGATAATAGCAAACGGCAGGCTGTTACAATTTTCACGCAATACACTTATGCATAATTAAGATTCCATTCCACAACAATTAAACATAATTGTACGCTTAAATGGGTATTAAACGTTCTTGTAAAATATAGTGCGATATGACATTGATTTCGATTATATCTAGTTCCGATTGCATTTAAAACATAATATAACATGACTTGACTTATTATGTAAGTAATTAATTAAATTTTAATAATGATTTATCTAATTCTTAATCTGGATATCCACTGACTTAAAAACGTTATCTCAGATATGACCGTCTACTGTCTAGATATAAATATAGTTTATACTGACATGACGCAAAAACCTCTGGATATAATTTTAATAAAATTCGATATCACAATTTTTATATGATATACTCGTAGAATAGGTACAATATATATTTTTGTAGATAGTAAAAGGTTTCTTTAATAAGAGAATCAATAACCTAAATTAGCTTATTTTTAACATCTCATTTAAAATTTTATATCATGTCAAATTATACCCATAAGTATAAAACTTCATATAGGTAACTTACGATTTGAAACATACACCTACTTTATAAATTTACATATATTGCGTAAATTTTTTTTTAAATATTTACATTAAATTGCAACCTATTTAACCTGTAATCAATCATAGATCTATTGCACGGATAGTTTTGTATATAGACTTTCAAATCGTAAATTACCTTGTATTTTATTATACAACATGAAGTAATACCTCCTGTCTATGTAGCGACACCACAAAGTATCCCACGATTTGATTAGCACGATCATCTGCCTAGCTAGGCAGTTAACCTAGGATCAATCATCTACCTAGATAGGTCTATAATAAAACACTATTAACGTTGCGTGTCCGACTACCTAGTGTTAATTTCATTCTATAAGCTGACACCCCGCAGTTATTCCTAACGCCGAAGGCTTATCGAGATCTTGAAAATCAATAGCTCTGAACATCGTATTTTTTAAATTGCCAACAATTTATGCATCATTTTCCATAACGAGTTTCTTTCTTTCTATTCAATCGTTTTAACAAAATGGTATCGCTTTATTTGCGCCATTAAGGGCTTTAACATTTAGTCGTTAAAGGATTAAAATACATCATTCTCATTGATCGTGTTCGAATCAAAGGAAATAATATGATGTGGCGACTTATTCACAGCCAATCGCAATGCATACATTTTGTGAACAAATTCAATCAATAAAATCAGCCATAAATATCACAGATAAAACTAGCTGCTGTCACGAGCAGAACCAGAATTATAATAAAAAGCATTTCACGGCAAGCAATCAAAAATATTTACGCTGTCAAACAGTTAAATGGGAACGACAGCGAATTAAAATCTCACATAACCAAATAAAATAACGCGTTACATTTTATAATTAAAAGCTGTTTGTAACAGCGTCCAGTTCGGATTGCATAAACCGAGTTAAGACTTGCAGTGGTGATAAAAAAAGACATATCAGTCGAAAACCAGATCGCGTCCGCTCACTTTTTATTAAAACACGTGTTACGTTAATTCGCACTGCCCTTTGAACACCGACAGTTACAACAGAAATTCATTAATAAGTAATTGCCAATATTAAACTAACTCACACTGCAATGAAATACGATAAAGTAATTTGTCATTTGTTTGAATAGCCCGATCTCCTTCTTTATGCGAATACTAAAGCGGGAATGCAATTATCGTAATTTAAGTCTGAATAAGGCAGCGTAATGTAAATGGTAAATAGGGAGGCATAAATACTGAACACTTTATATCGTATCGGTTTTGTATGATGCTCATTAAATCTTGAGTCCGGCGTATCAGCGGTCCTTCACATGATACGTGATAACATCAACGGGCCGACATCTAAAGTACGATTGTCTATCAAAATGTTGTTATACGTCAAATTACGGACATAAACTTGCGAAGTACGAAAACGTTTGAGACATATGGGGATAATAAAGGCTGAAACGTATTATCGGACGTGACCTAAAGTCGCGATTGGTGAACGAGAATTAAGATAAATTAAATAATTAATAGTTAATATAGACGTTCTAATTTTAAGTAGTATGTCGTGGATTTATCCCAAAGCGACCCCTGCTGCGAATTTGCCTCCTCTAACAATAAGTGTGACACTTCCAAACGCATCATTAATCGGTAAGCTAGACTTACTACCATAAGTCGCACCTATTACTTAGATAATATCCGATAATAAGTTTCTTTCTCTGTTTAAAACTTACACTGCTACACAAGGTATTTTTGGACAGCAATTTTTGTAATAGCAATAATGTTTTCGACTCAATAAAACACTACAAATGTCATCTGCGATAGGAGGACCTTTCTCATCGCTTTCTGTTTAACACGACGACTCGGGGCCCAGTGACATTTAAAACCAATAGAAAAATCAACGAGGCGTCCGTATCATTTGTTGGGAAAACAACAAGGATTCGAAGTTAATAAATTTAGATTTTATCGGTGACAGACACTATTCAGCTAGAAAGAGCAAGTTATTTTTACCGTATTATTTGATTCTTGTTTTTTCTTCTTTTGTTGTACACCATGTTAACTTCTTTTTCTTTATACCTAAACGCAATGATTATATAAAAAATAATGAATTTGAAACAAACTATAAAAATATCATACCTACTTAGAATTTTACTTACAGATATAAATATAAAATATAATGCCCACACATTTATATGAGCAATCGATAAAAGGTTTAAAATGTTTGTGCCATTTCTTTCTAGTCAAATACACAGTAAACATTTATTGTTTTGCAAAATCACTATAGCTATCAATGTTAACATGATAACAATTAGCAAAGATTTACGGACATTATTCGAGTTAACGGCTAACATGAACTGTTAGCTGCTTGATGTTATTAGGTATTTACTAATTTCAAAGCAAAAATTGACGTATTTCTTCCGTACTGCTCTTGCTATTTGCTGCTAACTTACCTATTTAATCTTAAAAGACTAAACCGTTCCATTCACCTACTCTACACAAAGTAAAATCCAACGCAAGCTGTAGCTTAAAACGTAAAACATGTACCTCTTAAGGGGAATATCTCAAACAGCTTGTAAAGAATGGCACGTGATGTCGGCTCGAACGCAAGGTCCCGGGATCTCCGTTATCGGGACAACGACGTCACGAAACTAGCGGGGTCTTCGGAGGATCCGCGAAAAGGTATAGTTATTGATAGACATCGGTGGGTCATCTTCGTGATGGTTTTAAACTCGAGCTATAGTTGTTTGAAATAGTGTCAAAGATTAAATTAGAAAAAAATGATGACCAAAATGAATAAAAATTGGCCCAGGATTAGCTTCATTAACGGCACAACTTTGACAAAAAAACTCTACATCAAAACATAGTTTATTATGGTCAGAAGTGATAATTATAAACTTAATACAAAAATAGGCTGATCAAATTCTAGTAGATTGAAATTAAAAAGCTAATAGATACCAATTTCTAATTTATTCCAAGAGTTTATCTCATCTTCATACCTACGCTTCGAAAACAATTTATATTAACAGAAATACCATAACACGAAAGGATGATCGATGATCTTTTGTTTCCTGCGTAAATAATGATGATCATAATTTAATTTTCGAACGATCGCGAATAGTTTAAACGGAATCATTAGATATCGGTAATATATCGAGCTGTCGGATATCTTTTACCAGTTCGTGATGTAATGAATGATCCCGTTACGAACGAGTAAGACAGGCATCACGCAGGTTAGAACCATTTATACGAGCACATAACATGAGCTCTGCGATATGTTCGCGTCTAATAAATAATGTAAATATACTTTCATTAATATTAAAGCCAGCGAGTAAATCAATTAATTGGCTACTCGTATAAAATAGTTCGTAGCTCCGAGCTATTCTGGAGAATTTCTAATTTCATTACCGGTGGTTATTTTAATAGAACTCTGTTTTATGATCGGTAGTTATTTTAAACGTTGCTTTTATAATGATTCGATATAGTTTTCTTTATAGCACTGATTACAATATAATTTTAATTAACGTTTTGCTGGGCTTGTTCCCTTTTTATGACGAGTAATAGTAACAAATGTACATTGATCGTCGTCAGTAACTGGTTCCATTTCTGGTTCTTTCTGTAGGCAAAATAGTTATTTATTTATATATAATTTGATTTTCGGTTTCCAATATATGTGTGTTTTGTAAAATTAATTTAAAATATTAAATTAAATAAATAAAATAAAATATTAAATTAATTTAAAATATTAAAGGAGACCTCCTGGTGACTAATGAAAGCTATATGCGTGAATATGATAATTAGGAATCCATGTTGTCATAGTACGGCTTACCACATTCAAAATGTTGTTATCAAGTTTTATCAGCCTAGGACAGAACATAAGGGAAGGTTATTCCAATTAAACTTGCAAGATTTGGTCAATACTTACAATGTGAACCAAATAAAATCTTGTGAAAAATTCTAGCTTGTGTCCTTGCGTTTAAATAAAGTTCATTTAGTTATGAGAACACTTAAAATAAAACTTCCAAATAAGCTGACGTCTAACAGCCTCAAATATTTGATCTTGCTTAAAGTAGGCAATGTTAGTAGATTACAATCTTTCGAATGAAATCGTAAGTGGTGTACCGCGTGTTTGGCCATTTTTGGAAAGTTAACGCTCATTAGTTTTATATCTCGTTGTCGTCGCATATTTAATAACTTTATGAGAGATTCTAATTTTATTAAAGATTTTTCATTACAATGAATGGACTAAAGTAAAATAAATAATTGCCTATTAAATTATTTGTAATATAGTATGAACATTATTGGCAAACACAAAATGTGTTGAAAAGTCAACTTTCAAATATAAACCTGTAACTAAACGGATTTATTGATCATGAAAGTGAAAAATGAAACTTGAACTCGGTACAAAAGTTTCGATTTCGTTTTCAATATAGAATAGCCTATTATTTGTTTGGTTCAAAGGCGAGGTCGGCGTCTTTTGGCCCGTCACGATAATGTCGCGGTTACAAAAGTCACGCGCCTTGTACCAAATCACATTTGCAAGGAAAAAAACAACAAAACACGAATCAAACTTGTGCACTGAAGGTTCTGTACCACTCATATCATTATCATTACATACTCATTATTTCTATAATTTTTTCGTTCTGATCATGACTTCAGCCATTAATTACATGAAGTTTGACACTGTACCTACGTTTTATCGATAGATATAAATTAATTAAAAATTATCCAAAAAATCATGTTGCTAATGAATACACTTTATTTACTATTTATGTTATTTTTATTGTGTTTAGATAAAGTCTAAAAATGCTCAATATTCCATTAAAATTTAAACGACTTATCTATTTCGCTTCGAAAAATATAGCCCTTCAAAGTTACAGACACATGACGACATAGGCTTCAACTAAAGTGTCCCGCTTACAACCTTCGCGTAAGGAACCCTAATAACGATACTTAAGTCGGATAATTTGCTACAATTGCTTGGTGAAACGGAGTAAGTAATGGTTTTTGTTTTTTACGTTTCGCCTCGTTTTGTCTCAACGGTTTTATCCGCACGATTCGGTACAATTGGTCCGTAGTGCGTGGATTTTTCACTTCAATAGATAAAGGTTTAAAGGTATTATCTGTGTCACAAAAATCGGCAATAGAACGATTAAAAAGTTATGCGATTATAGATTGACCTAAATTTATAAGAATAAAATAAAAAGACATTTAAATTACAAAATTGTATAAAATATAATAGACATGTTCTAAAAAACATCACATTGATGTTAAATTGTATGGAAACAGTTAATAAGATAAGAAAAAGTTCAGTTCAAGAAGTCATTTTACCTATTAATTATTATTTATTATCTACTCCAGGATTAACGTAAAAACTATAAGCATGTAGGTAAATATAAACGAGCATTCTATTAACAATTTTTATCACAAATCTTATACCAGTTAATTTCAAAACAACTGATGTTCCAGAAAATTTTACTTAGCATTATTTACGGTCCCTTTGTTTTATGATTTTATGCATGCATTCGCATTATGAAGACGTATTGTAAACACGGAGAACAATAACAGAACGTGCCAAGCTTTCTTAAGTAAGCGCTGGTATGAAACAACGAGTTTATCTGCTTATTCATAAGCTAAGGAAATAGGAATACGTATTTTCTATACACTGGCAATAGTTGCTTAACCATAAAATACAAACCTATCAATAACCTATCAAAAAAGTAAGAGCCGCAGATTTTGAATTTCAGAATGTTGATATCAGCTATTACAAGTATTATAAGTTAGTATCTCATTTGTACTTTTATTACTTCCTTGTTAATACGCCTGTAGGCTTATACTAAACAGGAAACAGCGTCACTAAAGTTACAAATAACTTTAAAAACAAAATGTTATTTGTTAGATTTAGCTACATCACTAGATGTTACAATAATTTATATACAGAATTTCAATATACAAAGGCGACTTTTTATAATGTAGTTACGAGTAATTATCAACATCAAACCGAAATTGATAAAAGTGAACTAAAGATAGGTACGGTCCAATGTTTTTACATAAGGAAGTTTAAAAGCAATATTAACAAAATTAAAGTGTATTTTAAAGGTTAATTACGCACTAGCATATAAGAAGCGTATAAAAAAAGTATACATAAATGCGGAAACTATAAAATTTACAAATATTATAGGTATCGCCAAAAGCGTCAATATCGTAAGCAGTCAATTAACACTGTCATAATCTGTTTTTTTTTCGGCCTCTCGTTGCGAGTTTTTGCTTTAAAACAATTTTTAGTCTGTTATTTTTAATTTGTAATAACAATTGATTTTTTTTTAGAATTGCCTGTTGCTGTAAAATACTGTGAGTCGATTATTTAATCTCAAGCTACAATTGAAAATATTCTTTTTTTTCTCAGTAACTCAACTAAATAATACAAAACGGTGTCACTGATTTTATTGGGCGTTTTTTTTTCAGTTTTTTACAGGCAAATCCAATTGAAGTATAACTACTTAAATTTTTTCTGTCATATTTTTATGTTCACTTTCTTTTTACGTTACAACATTGCGTTATTTTTTATCGTAACAATGATATTAGGTTTCCCTACAGTTTCCCAAACATTTAGAATAAAGAAACTTCGAATTAAATTATTTAATACATACCTTATAACAAAGAGAAGGTTAAAAATATACAATCTGAGCGCCATTTAAAATGAACGTCTATAACATTATCATTGAGCAAATCGATATCATAAGATTAATCGACCATTAACAATAAATGTATTACAAATATCGATTTCTAAGACATTCAAGCAATTATCTTTAATTTTAATTGGATGTACTACCGAAAATGTATCGTATTAATTATTTTAATCGTTATAAAACTCGATTACAGCTTCACGCTGACTCGTACAACTTTGCTCACTTTTATTTTCAACAGGTTGTAAATAATTAACATATGTAAGGAGTTCTTACTCTCTAAGTCTCTACTCTACTCAGTAGAACCCTATAACTCATGAAATTAAAACTTTAATTATATGACATATTAATGTAATGGTGTATGTTACATTAATTTTAACTTAGAAAATGATGAGCGCATTATTCATAAATCTTTTTTGTCCTTAATTATTTCTATTTTTATTTTCACAAATTATATAAAAAACAAACAAACATTTTAACGTAAACCCTAAAACAAATTTCTAATATAGATTGCAACAGAGATTTTGAAATAAAGATTTAGTACAACCAATAGTTGAGTGGAACAATTTCAGAGCTGATTAGGCAAAAGCTCGTTTACTGAAGTAACGTACAAATATATGTATTTAGGCTTCTCATTGAGAATACAGAAGTGACTGCCGTAATCATTTACGGTTACCATTCAGATGTTGGTTTGTCTTGTTAATAATATTCTGTAACTTAGAAATGTAAAGAGAAGCGATTATATGTAAC
This sequence comes from Junonia genoveva, assembly GCA_018232405.1. NCBI lineage: Eukaryota > Metazoa > Arthropoda > Insecta > Lepidoptera > Nymphalidae > Junonia > Junonia genoveva. The sequence goes on along the minus strand of DVRM01000054.1, from coordinate 4,166 downwards.
TATGTCCTCTGATTAGCAAAGAAATTGTCATTATTACCATGCCCTCCAGACTATATAAGTACATAAGTAACATGTGTATATCCTGAATAAAATCCAATTCAAAATTTTAGACTTAATATGTGGTAAAAGTCAAAATTATTTAAAATTTTCTTATCAATAAAATATAAATAGGTATTGTTATACCGGTTGTATCGGACTGTTTATAAATATATTTTTTATCTCTCGGAATATAAATTAATTTTTAACTTTTTTGTGCCTCTGTAAACATGCAACATTTCAGTATCACCTTGGTAGTTGATGCGTGAAAGCGTATCAAAGCAAATAATTATTATATTAGCCATAGACACCGCTATGGATAATTATAAGGCATCATTATTCTTAAGGCTCAATAGTGACTCAATTAGAACGTTTATTAACAATCCTAAGAGACTATTGTTTGAAAGTTTATGCTAATAAACTGACACGAGCAAACAATAGCATTAAATCAACGAGTGAATCCGGAACACTAAACGAGGGACTTAACACCATATTAATCAGAACAAGTTCAACAATGAAAAGCATAGATACATTGTACCTACTATAACAACCTGTAAATGTCCCACAGCTGGGAAACACGAGTGGTGTTGGGGGTAATGAATAAACATGAGGTAAAATTTATTCTGACACGTACAGGTTTCTCTATTATAATTATGTTCCTTGACGCTGAGCATATTAAGAATTTAAAGACCATTTTGACCGGTTGAAAATTCAGCGGATGGTACTAGGATTTGACTCTCTGTTAAGTAAGCAAAGTATTAATTGAAGATAATATTATTTTTATACGCGTTTATTAATTGAATATCATACTTGTATTATATTATATTTATATTTGATTGTCTCTACAATTTTAGAACATCCATTAATTTTACTTAGGACTCAGAGAAAAACACGCAATAGGATTTGGTCAATATAAATTCTAGATAGAGCTCTTATTTAACCGAGATTGCTGTAACAAGTAGGAGGTAGCAAAGTAACTAGTGACAGCTATCGACATTACTTACAAAATGGTACCTTTTCTGTACTTCAGTGGGAATGAGCCACGCCCACGTTCCACCACCAATAGACGAATAAATAACCAATAAATAAACTAGATTATTTAGTTTGTACGTTGAACGCGATTCCGAACCTGTTTCCATTCGTCGAAGACAAACGATCTAATAAATTTATATCGGTTGCTTTGAAAACATCAATAAATATGGGAGTCTGTGAAAAAGAGGTCGATTGACAACACTATGGCTGGTTTTTATCTGAGTCCACGGCGAGCCAGCCCGCATATTGAAGTGTCAGTTTCCATCGCCTATCTGATATTTTTTTCTCGTTCCCATGTCATCTGTATAATGCTTACAAGAGTTTTTCGCATAGTCCCTTCCATTGAGGTTTATTGCTATGTATCTGCTTCAAGATTTACGGATAAGTTTATATTGTACTTTTAAAGATGTACGCGTGAGGAAGCTAAATAAAAACGTCTGGTTACACGTACAAAGTCCTTTAGTTGGCCAGTAAAAGGCCCACCTGCCGATTCTGTCGCCGCTCTGCATAACGAATCGCAATTTATAGAAGCGGCATTACGTAGGCGGGAACTATAGCCGATATAACTCGCAAGGGGTATTTAGACGATCGATTCCTTCCTGGCCGGTCGTCTTCAGCCTCCGTTTTAATAGAGGATAAAATGTAATCAATTTAACGACGCCGGGACGTAATCTTTGATGAGCACCTTGGTTATTATTGCGTTAGATACATAAGAGTTAATTATACGATGTTAGTAATATCACTTCTTGTAACTGATTATTACATCTTGATACAGAAATACTACATATTTACTCAAGGGGCAGGCACCAGTACAGAGAGTTAGTTTAGTACACCGGAAAAAGGCTATGATTCGTATTCGTTCCAGTATGAAAATGAACGAAAGATTAATAAAATGGTTGCATTACAGGCCGAGTTACTAAAGAAGTATAATACTGGGTAAATATGACTAAATAAGTATTATCCTGGATCCGCTATATAAACATGACTTTGTACCAAAGTGCATTACTACAGATGTAAATGCTATTTATTTTTGATACAATAATCAATAATAACATTACGTATATCTGTAAAAGATTTAATCGTAGAAAATAGACCATTTGCTAAAACTATCTACGGGATCCTACCCAAGTGAAGTACCCATTTTACTCCTGTAATACTACTTTCTTCTAAGCCCTCTGGGACGAAGCCGGAGGCAGAAGCGAGTAATTAATAGAAATGAAATATATATTAATATTTATGTTATTACCAACCTACGCCTTAACAGAGCAAGTGTCCACTTTGTCATTTCTCGGAAACCTAGAGGATTGTACAACTTGAATGGGAGTAACTACGAATTGTGGCCGATTGTGTATCTGGTTCATGATTCATTCGCAATAGAAATGACTTTCAATGACTCCTATTTCAAACTTTGTATTTCTGATGGGATATTATATTTCCGTCATTCGTTCCGAATATAATTTAATATCTATTTGTATATTAGAAGAAAGTAGATGCTTTTTTATGTAAACTTGTTTCAGGTTGAGGTTGTGGCAGACTATGTATAAATAATAATAGTTCGATTAGAGTAAAAAAGGAAAATTTCATCCAAATTTCATTGAAAATTAAACTAGATAGCTAGCTAGATAAATATATCCACCCACCTATTTTAACTTAGCTTAGCGGTCTTTATTTTTGAAATTTATTGGTAAATATTACCATTTCAGCTTTTGTAATAATCCATTAAATACAAGCTGTACAACTTAACTGAACCTATATCATAAAATCATAAAGTGAAGTAATGCAATAAAAAGTGGACTTAATTGCATTCAGTTTAATATTGAAGTAACTGTTCGTAAGTTTTAACAATCCAAAGCGTGACGGCGCGACCCCACTGATTTGTTCCCAAGAGAATTTTAACGCAAAACTTATAATTTATTTAGCTAGTCCTATTAATAAAGTGTAGGTTAGTTTATTTTCTAATTAGACATACACTTGGATTTTGTTTTTTAAAGTTAATAATAATACATTGTTTTTAAAGAACTTCAAGTAAAATTAATAACCGAACTAAAATATAGGTACATATCTCTTATTGTATTTCATAATATAAAAAGGTAAAAAGTTTATATAAACTCATCGACTACAAATCTTTGACTATTACTAACACAAACAATTATATTATAAGAAACATTTCACTTTGACAATATTATAATGTCACACCATAAGGTTAAATTCCACCATGTCACTTGATAACGTGTACCAGCCTACCACTAATACCACTAATTAATTCGATTGTCACATATATACCAGTTATCTCGACATGAAAGGCCGCCAGGAACATTCGCAATTGATTCATTAGATATTCGATTAATGCAATATGCAAAGATGTATGATAAGTGCATGCATAATCATAATAGTTATATGTAGTAGGAATTAACTTAATTGAGACTAGAAAGAAGATATGGTAGCCCGTTAAAAGTTGTTGCATCTAATTACCATTAGACCATAATACGAGTACATAAAATACATATAGGAAAATCAAAAGTACATTAATGTTAATACAACGTCAGTATAACTTAAACAAGACGCAAATACAAGTATATTTGAACTTTCGATTGAAATATCTCTATTCATAAATTACGTTACATGTTGCATAACTTTATAGTTAATAGGAACCAATTTAACACGACTGACCCTAAGGATCGCTTACAATGGTAACGGGACATCTTTATGCAGAATTACAAGATGATTTTATCTCGGAACATTTGATATCACGCAAATCGCATAACCGTAAGTAACTCGCTCATCTCGTTAGTGGCTGCGCGTGAGTGTCGTGCTGGGTGCTGGCCGAGATTGTGACGTCATACGTGAAATGTTAGACTATCCTCTTCACCCCTATATACTCTTACTGTTAAAGTAAGGAGTAGCCTATACAGCTTTAACATTTATCCTTTTTACCCTACAAGGTTAGGGTGTACCGCTAATTTATAGTACCAACAAGTGTAAATTTGAAAAATTTATTAAACCCCCGACCATACCGACCGGTGTTTTTTTTATAAGTTATGTCTAATAATAAACACACACACACATAATTATTCGAGTTACTCTCAATAAGCCCCTTC
>DVRM01000053.1:0-14491 GCA_018232405.1 Junonia genoveva | reverse complement strand
CTGGTTCGAAGTGTTTCTGAATAGGAATAATGTACGTAGTTTCAATTAGTACCCATGGTCCGCATTGACCCTGTATACTCACGGCAGTAACTTTTATTGACGACATACTAGCGCATCCATCAGTCGTTTTAAAGATGTTAAGCCCATTACACAATGAAAAACATAAGATATAAGAGATAAGGAATAAGGAACAAGAAATAAAAAAATAGCGGAATCCAGCGAAGTCAACACCGTTAATCAATTCACAATTCAAAAATAAGGAATAATTAATAAGAAATAAGAATAAAATTTCCGTCGCGGTGGGGATCTGTTCCTTATTTTTTATAGTCAGCCAATCGTAGGGCATTTGTTTTATATTTTATTGCGCAAAATATTCTGTCAGTGTTGCGTGTATTGGAGAAGACACGCAGGGATTCAGAAAATTATAAAAAAATATATCAACGTCGACAATATGCCGGTCTTCTCTCCTCCTAAGGCTATTTTTTGACATTTTTGTTTATGTGGCACTCCACATACCACAAAACTTCCCCGTGATATTAAGTGTCTAGGCGGAGATAAAAGTGTAAATTATTTCCTACGTTGAAGATATTAACGTCCCAATACGTCAGGGCTATTAAAAGTTGTCCGTAAGCCATAAAGCCTTTTATATTGTAAGAACAAAGTTCTCTTTTCTCCTGGAAATAAACATACGAGAGCAGACTTCACGAAAGTACTTACTATAATATCTTGTTACTGTTGTTCCTTGTTAAAATGTGTACTTTTTACAACGATTACAATCCTAGCATCCGCAATCGTAAAATAATTAGATGTAGCGGAGTACATGTAGTATAATGTAAGCTTAAAATAATGAGAAAAATAAGAACGTTCGATATAATATATAAATAATAAATGAGAAAAATGTAAACAGAAAAAACGTACTAAAAATCATTTTAAAGCATTTATAAAATTAAAACAATTAATAAAGTATGCCGCTACAACAACTAAAATATACTCCGAAATACGGTGAACAATATCAAACAAAACCGCATAGAACTTAGTTCTAAAAACATTTAAATCAATATACTACTCTATTTTAGAAATCTACCGATAACTATATTTCATTCCATTTTCGCAAATGGCAATATAAATATTTTAGTTTTCATACGGTACGATTTTATTTTCAGATTGTCTGTCTGTTAGCTAAATTCGGAATGGATACTGTATAATACAAAAGCCTCGGCCGAGCACGGATAAAGCACGATGTGTCAAAATCAATTTCCACATTTACAGGTCGCTATTTTCAGTTTAGCTCACGTAGTCTAGGAGACTAATGCTTCAAAGTTTATCCAATTATATATTATTAAAAAAATATATTGGGCATTAGACGTCTAAACACTGTTCGCCATTTATTTGCGTGCTTCACATAAATTGCTTTGAATTAAAAAACAAAATTTCTAAACTGATTTTGATAATTGATCTTGGTCCATTGTACGAGCTGCGGGTGTAATGTCAAATGAAAACATCTCAAAATCTTGGAACTTTTTAGTGGCAGATAATTTAGGCTTATAATTAAAATTTATCAAATAAATGGTTTGTCCTTGTGGGTTTCTGGTTCTGGCTACTGTCACAATCGACTGTCGACCATTATTCTGAATAGAAAAACAATCTTCACCTAAATAGTCTAAATAGATATTTTGCTCTCAGAGTTGATCAATAACCGACCAAAACCAAGAATATTAAGCAAACCACGGTGAAAAACATCACATAAAATTTTAGAAAGATGCTAAAATGCACAACAAAACCGCACCAAGCTCCTAGCCAACACGTGAAGGTTCTATTTGAGGAAGGACAGGTACAGGCGGGCAGTCGCGACAGGCTAAATGCAGCGAGACTGCAACAACGATCTGCACTTTAGCCGATGAATTTTTAATAGCTCAGGTTATTTCGGCGCGAACTGACTAATTAGCTTCTGCAAATCATCCGCTCGCTTGAAATACCTGCATAGCGTCTGTCCTCACTAATTAGATTGATTGAATTGTTCACGTACTATTTTTCCCATTTTGATAAATATTTTTTGTATAAATTAAATATATGCCTTAATTTCATAAATGCTACATAATATTCGAAGGTCTACAAAAAAAATATATCGATTTGTTTTATCAAATCGATAGAAGAAGATACGATACATTAATTTGTATACATGTACATTGTAACTATTAAAAGAATATTGTTTGTATAACATACAATAGTTTCTGCTAATGGTAAACCTACGACGCTAAAGTCATTAATCAAATAAAAGAAATTTAAATCTATTTCTCATGTTATTATCACAAAACTGTAACCGTAACAAATTCATGGAAACCGAAACTTTTCTTGACAAGAATTGACAACCAGCTGCTTATAGTCCTTAGGAAACAGGTTTAAGGCCGAAAGAAGAGGATGGCTATATTTTAGTTTGAAGAAGAGTAAAAGGGACGGAGGTAATCCCCCGCACAACCTGCAAAGCTCCCTCATTGATCACAGTAACGCGTAAAGCCTTTAAAAAATCCGGCAATTTATTTAGACCGTAACAGCAAGTTTCTCGGCACGAAATAATGTCCTAAGGATATATTATACGGACATTCAACATTTTCACTAAATAAACGTCAAAAAAATTGTACAGATGTTTTAAAACAAAACGCCTTTTTAACATCTTTACACAACTTATTTATTCTCGTAAGGTAGGTAATTACTCAAAAAGTACTTTTTTTAAAAAAACACATAAGACGTTATATAATTGACTATACCAATACCATACCAATTAATATATAACAAGAACATTTTTAAAATAAAGATAGATTTTCCTGATTTAACAAAATGAAATAAAACTTTCCCGCATTTGCTTAAATATTTTTCTCATTAATAACACTTAACTCGCTTAAATAATATGGCACAAGCATATTAAAATCAGAATTGTCCTCAAAATTCCTAATGTGTTTTCAGCATACACAAATGACGGTGTAAATTTCAGCATGATTTATTTCGAATAAGTTCTGAAGTTTGTAATATTCGCTCGCTCAGTTTTAACAATAAAGTCGAGAACTCTCATTAGCCCCACGATTTATAAACATAGATTAACTTTTAAAGACGTAACGACTCCCTTTTACAATTAATAATCTCGAGAGGGATCAGAAACAATAATTCTAATTCACAATAACTTTGTAATGTTTAAAAAATATTATTGTTGAATTTTTCTTCATCATTTTCACCGATTTCTTTCTTTATTATTAAAGAAATATTTTGGGTATAAAAGCTCAGGTTTATTTATGCATATAAATATGCAATATTACCACAATATTTTGCGTATAGTATACTGTATATTACTATAGTATCTCAATAGATTTAGAGCTGTATGTAACTACAGTTCTAAATATAGAACGTTATACAAAATGCATTGCTATAGGTACATGTATATAGTATGAACATATAATACATATACAGGATTTTTTAATTTTATAAAGTGGTTAAAAAATACGTCATTCCAACTAAAGCAATATTTACCACATCCAAGTGTCATATCTACATCATCATTTATACAAAACGTTGGTCGACTAAACGAACAATATTATAGTAGCTAGGTATTTAATGTGTTTCAGTACAAAGTCACTAAAATAAATTATGATATATTTAGTAAGTGTTTGACTCCGATAAGATCTTATATTATTCAGTGAAAGTCGAAACACGCATATCGTGCTCTTTATCGGGCGCGCCCTTTTTATCTGATTTAAGCATGACTTTCAGTGCTTACCGAAATAAGCACGTTTTTCTTATAAATATTAAATGTATTACCTTAGACATGCGACACTTTCATCAATCACTTTATATATTTTATTACATTTATTTATTATAACAACATTAAACACTTCACATTGATCGTGACATGCAAGCAATTTATATTTAATTTGAAAATATTTTATTAAAACAGTTCTTACAAAATATATCAATAACTTAATTATTAAGAATATATTGGCTCACCGATAAAGTGATATAAAGCTGAAGCTAATAACAGCTTTTCCTTAAAAAAACTTTAATATTTGTAAACTACATTAGTAAAAAAGTCGTGAAACTTATAAATATGAAAGTTGAAACTGAGTTATTAAAATCAAAGCAACAAGGTTGTAAGTCAATTCCTTATTTCTTAGAGAAATGTATAAGCATTACGGAATGGCATTTCATAAATTACTCATACAAAAAAATTTGCTCTCACGTTATCCAAGCAGCCATCAAAATTTAATTTGGTAGAAAGCGCGCTCGCTGAGTAATGTATGCCGAATACGAACGAGTGCTCGCCCGCCGTGCCTGGCGCTCCGACACTGCTCCTTTTAATTCTAGAAATGGAAAAGCGGAAAATTAATAATAATAATTACTCGCGTTAGAAATGTTATCAAGGAAATATACATCATTTCCAGAGCTGTCAAATAAGATATTAAAATTGTACGTCATTTTAAAATTCGGTTGTATCTACGAAGGGGTACCAAAGCAAACAATAACCTAAATATAGATTGATATTGTTTGTGACATATTATCAACATGTAAAGTATTCAGATTTGGTTCCCTAAGGTAGCGTTACCATTAGGTATATAGCGAACATAATATGATGGATGATAATGAAAATGGTTTGACTTAATTGGTACGGTCAAAAATGTTCCTTAGGAATCGAGTCATAGACTTTTATATAGGCGCGAAAAAATAGCGCCATCCTATGAAATCTAAACTTTTGTTATCAAGCTTATTTCTAAATTACATTACTACATATTAAGTATAAATATTAATGTACAGTTTCAAAAGTTAAACTTGACGAATACGATTTATCTTAAAATCCCGCCGAGTCGTTTCTCAACATTAACGGCGCTAGACTTATTTATAAGGTACAGTCTTTTTAAACCGATAGCGTGAAATATAAGTAATAAATTTAGTTCCTCTCCAGGATTAGGTAAACAGCTTTGCGTGGAGCGGTCTGCGAGTGCGCGCAGCTACAAATGCGAGTCTAATGCTGCCATAAATCGCGCCGGGAGGCTCCCCCGCCTGCAACTCCTAAGTAGAAGAACGTTCTGCGAATTAGTATCGATTAGTAAACGGAATTTCAATCTACGCTGCTTCGAGACACTTGAACTCATGGCTGCAACCATCCGATAATTGTTCTTCCATCCAGTGCATTGAAGACATCGATGTAAGGCACATTGTTGCATACATAGATTGTTATTTCAATTTCGTATTATACTGTAGTTGTAAACTTCTACCTATATCTTACTTTCGTGTGACGAAGGTTTGTACCTATATTGAACCTGAAACTTGACATTCATTTCTAAAATAACAAACGTTATCCATTCAATTTTAGGTGGAATACAGAATGATGTTGTCTATTCGAGAAAATAAAAAGAAAACTTGGACTATTTTCCTCTTGGACTAACATGTCGTATGAAACGGCCGCAATAATTTAAAAATTTAATACAAACCACTAAGGACTGAACGGTCGCCAAAGCGCGTACCTCCTGCAACGTATTTACTGGAATTTATGATTTCATTTGGTGTCGCATATTTCAACGATGTGCCATTTGCATTGGAATGGACGCCGTATCGTATTGAATTCTCTACGTATTACTTATGCGCTTTTGTACAGTATTAAAAAATAAGTGTCTAGTTGTTCTATTACAAAGTATTACTTAAAAACTTTACTCTTTATCCATCCCGTAATATTACAACAAGATTGATAGTCCTGTTAATCACTTATAAAGTTTAACGCCAGTCAATTAAAATGTACTAAGGACTAAATTATGAGTAAATGTTCTTGAGTTACAAAAATAAGACATAATGGAGAATAGTTAATATCAATAAGATTAAAATTAGTAACGTTCTTAAAAATAGTAAATTGCAAACATAAAAAAAATAGTTTCACTAAGTAAAGCTTAATAGTTACCTACAGTAAACACCGTCATATAAGTGATAATCATTATGTTCATTACATTTGCTCGCATCAAACTAATTATAGCGTTTAACAAGAGTATATAAAATTATTAAAAACAACAAGCTTTGTTCATGAAATACGTCGTTTCGTTTTAATTAAATTTTCGTGGCGTTATGGTATTGCCCCAACGGTCATAACTTTTAATATTAGTTCTTAAAAATAACTTAGTCTAAATTAGAAAACATTTTTTGTTTAAAGCAAATTAAAATTTCTTCTGTCGTTTATTCCTCGTAGTTACCATACATATAAAAATAACCACACAATTTAAGAACATTAATAGTAATTTTATTTTCACTATAAAGTTAATTTGAGTGCTTAATATAAAAGATAGATACAAATACTAGATACTAGTACATATTCATCCTTTAATATTAATAAAATTTTCTCGTTACATCGTCGAGAGGAGCTATTCGAATGCTCCCGTGTAGGAAAAATAAAATCGGACATTTTATAACGAGGTGTATTTTCTATAGCATTCTTAACAAGTTTTGTGCGCGTCTATTGTTGTAGTCGCAACGTTCGTTTTGCACAAACGTAGCGGCAAGCAACCTGTTGTGAAATTTTTAATTAAGTGTAGAGGTGTGCTGCTCTCAGCTCTTTCTACCTTTGATATTGCTAACTTCCTTCGTGTAAAGCTGTTTCTACACGCATTTGTTGCGATATTTTCCTAGCTACACTTGGCCGTGGTTCTGTGATGAGGATTGTGTAAGATGTAAGTAGATTATTTAATATCTGTATTTCATTGAAAGCTACTAGGTTGGTAAAGGTTATTCTAAAAACGTTTCCAAGTGGAAACATGAAATTAAATACATTGTAAATGAATTCGATTTCCAAATATCTTTACAGAAATATTTCTTAACGCACTTTTGGTTCAACACGTTTTGATGTCCTTCGTTTGCGTTTATTTTGCTTATTACGCCGAAAATTTCGTCCTACTCAAGGGAGGTTTAAAATTTAAATCTTTAAAAGGGTTATCAAGATGGTGAGTAGTTCTTAAATATTTAGGGCACGCGACGCGCAGGTAGGAGCTCATCAAATATCGCAGGCGGCTGCCATGACTTGAGATTACATCTCTTTATCTTTAAATATTTATGCTTATTGCTATTGCTGTAAGATTACTTAGATAGGTGCGTATGTCAATGTTATCAAATAATTGTATTATTATGCCTAGTAAAGATTAATTTATTTTTAAATTACTTTATGTTAGAGATGCAAATTAAGTACTTACAACTTAATTAATTTCAATTTGTTTGAAGATCGTAAGTTTTTGTAAGCCAACATAATTATAATTACGATATAAATGATGGATTAAACTTCGTTTCCTAATTAAACGCCGATTTCTTTATGATGTGATGATGTTCATATATTTCACAATATAAGGAATTCTTTATAGTATAATGTACTTTGGATTTCAGCCATTGCACGCTAGATTAAAGTCGATATATAGATTTTTTGAAGTTATATCATGGAAACTGTAGGTAAAATATTGAAGTTTATTATTGTTACTTTTAAAGATTTATTGAATTACTGTGGGTATGTGCTGTAAATAGTTATTAGTGAATAAAGCTTAATGCGTAGCTAGGGAGGGAAGGTGGGGCGGTGCGCACGAACCATCACCATGTCACCCGTTCAGGAGAAGTGAAAAAATGTGTGTTAAAGTGTATGTTTCAAGGCGGTAATTAAGGAGCAAGGGTGTAATTTCGTATTGATACCTAAAAAAGGTCATCGAGAAGGTGTGCCGTGAAAAAGTAACGAAACCTGGGGAGCACTAGGAGTGCAACTTCAACCTGCATTGCGAAAAATAATTAATCCGAGCGGTGCAAAAATCTGAGTCTGCCCCATGTGTCATCCATGCTGGTTACGTCAATGACGAACATTGTGTGATAGAACATAATTGAATTTTATGTTTGTATTTAAAGTTTTTGCTTCAGCACGGACCTCATTCTTTCGCTCCCTGATGGATAAAAAAAACAAAGTAGGTAACTACTATTTAGATCAAAAATATAGTTGAAAAATGTATTTACTTCCTACATTGGTTCAATCGTTTATTAATTCTTGTTGAATTAATCAGAGTCAATGACTAAAAGTTGGTAGAAGTATTTTTCGAATATTTTATATACAGTTGAAAAATAAAATTTTGAAATACAAAATTATTCACGTTAGTTCTCTATTCGCGTGAGTTTGGGGTGCACGCGATATCTTGGTGCATGACACCGCGTCCTACGGGCTTTACAAAGTTTACGTATATGAACGTGCTCTTATATCGATGCGACAGCGATGCCATATGTTAACGTTCAAATATGCATTTCAATGTACGACTTTATACTTTACATCTTATTCCTTTGAATATTATCGGGATATAAATATTGTGTTGCTAGTTCAATGCGTACTTTGTTCCGGAGGTGTATGTAACTGATACTTTTGTACTTTTTACTTTTATTGTAAGGGATAAAATATTTGTCCCCTTTGAGTTGCGGAGATCCGATGGTAATCACTCTTTGTAAGAATTAGGAATCTGTCAAATTCTATGTTATATTCGTAACAAAGTAGACCCTGGTAAACGTCCAGAAAGAAAGGTAAGAAGATCGTGGTATCGTATTTTGTATGTATCTTTTTGAAAACATTCTTTTATTATCTTTACTTTTTTTATTTATTCTTATGTTGAGATATTGGGAAGTACTATAAACCCTCAACATTATTTATACCAAGTACAAAAGAGCTGGCCTCCGTGACATTTCACACTTAAAGCTATTTGATTCAAGTGGCGATGCCTGCGATAAGAGGTTTCTACGTATTGTCGTATTTATCAACTATTTTGTAAAATATATTTTGTTAAAGTTTAATATAAGCTTATGTTTTGAAATCTATTTAACTACCAACTTTTACGAGGACGTGTCACGTAATTTATAAAGTAACTACCTAACGTGTAGGTACAGTATCTTTGATGTTTTAGCACTTTACTAAATAAAAATTTCATCAATAATTTTCAGGTCTTTCAGATATCGTCTACCAAAAATCGCAGCGCGTCCCGATGTCCTGGATATTGGAGGCCAGGGCGGCGGAAGGGCGACATAACCGTAACTCACGTGCTGTGACGTCATGTGCTCAGTATTTATGCGCCAGCGCGCGATTGATTACCCTCGATAGATGTTAATGTGATTTTGCAATCATTTTCTATGTTTAGTAATTAGACTTTTTATATAATTATAATTTATTTACACGCGGCTGCGTATTAAACCAAGTTCAATCTAACAGAATTGGTTATCAGCATCGTGTAATTATTACACGAGCCATTTAGCTCATTTATAACATCTCAAGACTTATTACGAGTACAAACATTAGTAGCGGCTACTTATGTAATATACTATTTGTATAATTCTGTTTAATCTTTAACATGTTAGAAGTCTCTATGGTTCTCTAAATGAAGTAATCCCGAACCGTGTCCTTATTTCGTGGAGTGTAGAATCCAATAGATCCGAGATGAATGAGAGTGCAGCTCGAATCCGACGAGTTTACTCCGTTGATTAAGACGTATTCTTGCTCTGGAATAGGGATTTTCGAAGGAAAAACCTTATAGAATACGTTTTATACATACCTATTCGCCTATTCGTTTGTAAGTGCAATAATTAACTCGTGTTAATAGTCGTTGTAATGTAATACTATAATACGTACCTATGTAGTAAAATAGATAGCGAAATTGCGTATTATAAAAGTGTTTGGTTATTTAAATTCCTTGACGTGACGTGACAGTCGTCAATGTTTTATATAAGTTAAATTTTAACATTAATTTAAATTAAGTTAAACTTAAATTAAACTATAGTTTTTCTAGTCGCTACCCGCGACTCCGATGTACCTCCGTAATTTCCGCGGGAGCTTAAATCTTTCAGGATAGTTATGTGTACTTATTGTTGTGAAGATCTGTTCCGCTAAGAATATAAGAAAAAAAAAAGGTAAGGGATAAGACATATTTTAAAAAGCAATACTTACAGTTGTCAGTAGGGTTGTCAACCATCCCGATGTCCGACGTTGTCCCGGATAGTTTTTAAGGAGTATCTTGGTTTTATTAAGGATTGTCCAGACTTTTTTAAACAAACGCAATAAAAAGGTTCCCCTATTTGGAGATGGCAACCCTATTTCAGTACAATATTGAAAAAACACTGACACGGACACTGTTCTAAGAATGTTTCATATGTTAATCTTGCTTACAGTCCGAAATGACAGTGAACATCACCAAAGATATCTATTTTGCCAATTTGCTGCAACGAACACGAAATACAAACGGGATTAAATTCCATTAAACAAAGCGAAATTTAATTTGAAATACCTGTAACGGAATCCTTTACATTTGCGTTTCTATACGACGAGCGTATGAAATATTCCTACTACAGTAAATTAACTTTCTCTTAATCATTCGCATGTTACGCGCTAGAAGTTTTGAATTTCAGATATACAATATTTAAATTAAAAGTTATTTAATTGAAACAGTTGTATTGTAAGGACGTTTTACATTCTAATTTGCTTTGTTTGTTTCGTTTGTTTAATAGTATATATTATTACCCGACTGATTTAAAAGGAGGGTTATGTTTTTCGAACGTATTCACGTAGGTCATAGGTATGTGAATGTGACTATGTATGTTCATTTCTTTACTACAAACTTCAGCCCAAACCGCTGTACGAAATTTGACATACGAAATGATCTTGTGTTCGTCAGGGCCCTTATTCTCTATGCCAAATCAAAACGTATTTCTTTGTTGAAACACGTTTTTGTCTTAAAACCGTATTGTCTATGATATTGTGAAATTGAAATGTCACGTTACGTGGCGCGTTCCATGCTGTCAAATAAGTAATTAAGAAAATAAACTGGTAACCTTTTTTGAATGATTTTTAATAGAAACGGACGATCCGTTTCCAAAAAGACAAGAATATCATTATCTATGCTACGTTTTCAAGACGTGTGCTTACAAAATACCGTTTTAAGAAGACGTAACGTGCTATGGTAAGATTGTTTGACAAGAACGATATGACGTCATCCGTTTTGGGCACGTTACGTATCGTGCTGGCACATCATCAATGTCGATTTTTCACAACAACATAATAACATTGTTTACAATTTTACCACAGATTTTACGGTGACATATACAAATTCAGCTAAATAGGAATTATTACCTAGATGAAACCTAAAATTACTGGACTATATATCAGAACAGTGTTTTCGCAGTCGGTTTTATTCCTCTTCTTTAAATGAATATTTGTTAGTGTATTGAACGCAACAATAAGTATATAGGTAATTGCTAGACAATTTATAGAGGTTTATTTCGTCTGGTTTCACATTGATTACTTTTGCTTAATTCTAGAGCATATCTTTAAAAATTGTAGGTAATGTACAATAGTGTAATATACACATCATTTATAATAATTCACATCTCAATTCTGTTAAACTCTTAAAATTCATTAAAACTGGCTCGATCCTCTCGTATTAGTATACAGATCATGGTCTCTTCTACGTAGCGTGTACGAAATGCTATCCAACACATCTGGCGTACGTAATTTCGTTATAGGGAAAAACTTTCTTAATAAGAACGCTGGTAGCTTTTCAACCATTTCGCTCTATCGGGATTATTCAGTAATCATGCGTGTTTTTTATTAACTGTATTTTGTGTTCTTTGATGGTAAGCCATAGATTAAATTTTCATGTACATCAAAAGGAAGATATACAACTCAACAACTGATTCATTATTTTTGTCTCTATTTTTGACTAGAAAATCAAATGTTGCAATTCGCAGGAAAAACGGAAATAAATTACACGGATTCACTAACTTTCGCATATTGTAATTATGTATGTGATAAAATTATCATAATTATATGCAGTAATTTAAAATATTTAAAAGTGTAATTAATAACGTATTCCTGTCAAAATAGAAAATGTAATGTATAAACTAACAGTGATAAAAAAGAAGAACCTTAGTGGCAAGCGCCGTGCTATCTGTTTTGTGATCATTCAGCTTCAAATTGAATCGTTAGCAGTCGCAAGTGACCGACAAATAACGTTGATTGAATTTTGATGTGGAAAATAAGAAATAGTTTACGACAAATTTACTGTAATAAGTACCTACTGGTGAATTTAAGTAAAGAGAAAAAACAAAACCAAATCGGTAAATAACTAAAATGAATATTCGGTCACGAAATAAAACAATAAGTAATGAGTAAGTTTTATTACAATTATAAAAATAAACGGCATATCAACACTATGACAAAAAGATTAACATTATAATATGATCATTATCTTTATTATTGAGTTGATTAGAATGACTTTTTTACATCTGTGATTATGCACTCGCTTAATAGACGGTCATGTGGATTCTCGTTCAAAATAACGCAGTGGGTTTCGATGGTCTAACGGTACTAAAAAAAGTCATGAAAATTCAGTTAAAATGCGATTATCGCGCCAATCTGCATCGCCTTCAGTTAGTCATAAGTTGGCCCTTAGAATTTTCTCTTTAGTTAAAGCTATTTTGAAAGTCCATTGTATCGTATGTTCCCAGATAAGAATTTCCTTTCGTTAATTTTATCGATTAAAGATTTTTATAATTCTAGACCAATTCCAGTTAAAAGCGCGGGTGATGATGGTGTGGAGGTTCGTGGTGCGGAGGTGGTCCGTGGTGGTAGGGTGGCCAGTGGTGTTGAGGTGGTCCAAAGTGCGGAGGTGGTGGGCCGCGTTGAATTGATGGTGGTCCAACGTGCGGGGGTGGTGGGCCGTTGTGTAGTGGTGGTGGGCCATGGTGTGGTGGTGGGGCATGATTGTGGTGGTGGTCCAAAGCGCGGGGGTGGCGGGTGGTGCGGTGGCCCATGGTGACTGTGCGGTTGACCGGGTGACATTGCTGTGAAAGAGCGAATTACATTTTTTTTCTTTAATGTAAAAAGTTGTTTTAATACGATAACGTTTTCAGTAATTTCTCAAGTTGGTTAATTAAGCGATCGAATAAAAATACTAAATAGATTTTAGTAACTGATAAAATTCGCTGACTTTAACAATAATTAAAAAAAAAGTATAGGTACATATTTAAACACTTTATTAGCAAATTCAAGGAGAGAATTAGGTATATCGATTTATATTACTGAGCCACAATTATTCTATTGTATTATGAGAATTGTATATGAAAGATAAAAATAAAATTGTTTTACCTACCTACAGACTTTGTAAATACGGATTTAATGATGAAAATAAAATCACTCTTGCTTGATTGTCATCCACCATACTGTCGCACTCCGGTGCACGTGTTTATTTTATTGATTACGGCCGTATCGCCCTCCAATATCGAAGATATGATAAGAGCTCAGCGAGTAATTGGAAAAACATTATTGATCATCTATGTTCTTGAAATATATATGTATAAGTGTTTGCGTTATTATGTACGTTTATCTTATCTTGTAGCACCGCTTTGTTATTACTTTTAAGTATGACTGGTTAAAAAATAGTAACACCTAAAACTGTCACGACACTGAAATCAACTCATAATAATCGAAAATCGAAAGTTTTAGACGGGGATTTTTCCGAAAGGTACGTTTAGACTACGACTACGACACAAATGTCAGACGTAAATGTCTGTACAGTCGTTTTTGAAATACTGATACGATATTTATTATTGTGTCGCAATAGATTTTGCAATTAAAAGTACTTGTTGTTTATTGTTCATACATAGACACTCGATATCGTAGTGAAAACATAAAGGTACGAGATTTTGATGAATGGTTAGATTTGAAAAAATCGGTTGAATAATATTGGATATTACATTAATTGGCTATTAAATCAATATGCTAGATACGTTCATTCATCGTCATTCCTATCTTCGAAAATAGTAGATGATCCAGTGTCGTAAATTTTACACAGGTGTTATTAAGTAACTTAACGTTGTCCATAAATTAATTTCAGCTGTCTAAATAAATCAGAGTAGATATGCAAGTCTTAATTTGGATACATTTTAATAAAACAAAGTTTGTTTCATAATTACAATTTAATTAATATGTTACTTGTAACTTTCTATGCTATTTAATATACATACAAATAGTTACAAACGTAATCCCCTAAACGAGTAAACCATATAAAGTTCAACAAATCCGAATTATATCAATGTTGAACTGATTGTTTAGAGTTTTCATCGTCCGTTTGTTTTCAAATTTCCTCAAAGGAGAAAATTGTATTTACTTATCGCGCTTCGTTTACTTACAAGGTATTTAGGTCCGTGTCGTCTTTTCTCAGTTTTGTGTTTGGAAAATGGAGTTTCCTTGTTCGAAGATGAAGCGGAATACTCAATTGATTCGCCGGGTAGAATTTTATTAGCCGTTTTGTTTGCAATGCAGTTCTTGTTACAAGCTTTTAATATAATTGTATTTATGTTTGTACAATTTTATTTAATATCTTTTGTGATGAAAAATGTTTTTAGAATTTTAGTATGAAGTTCTTCTGGGAGAAAAACTTCTAAATTGGCTTCTTTAAGACTTATACCATCC
>DVRM01000052.1:0-14586 GCA_018232405.1 Junonia genoveva | reverse complement strand
GATTAAGCTCCATACCTTCTCCCTAATTGGAGAAGAGGCCTATGCCCAGCAGTTGGGATATGTACAGACTGTGTTACGTTCTTATTATGGTATCTATTTACATTATCAAGTACTAACCTTACTATTTATTTTGTTTTATTTTATTTGAAATATTTTTTTTGGCGGAATAGCTATATTGAAGGGCCAGCCAATATTAATCCTATTTCGATACAACAATTGATGTTGCGTATAAGTATGATCAGAGCTATTATTTCTAGTTAAGTAGATATTAATAATAAATTTAAAATTTAAAAATAATTCTTTTTAATTGAGAAAATACTGACAATGCATTATTAGATCCTCATAAAGACAAATAATAATTAAAATCAACACCAAGCCCTATTATTTTTTTAATCGCGATACCTGTTTGTTTTGCCAAGTTAAATGTATTTTAATCAAATTAACGAACTACCTCCCATATCATAAACTATTTCACACGGTAAACATTCTTGTTAGAGTTGAGCTGAGATACAGTTGAATTGGTAAAGCAATTAAGTAAATACTACCTGGATATTGTTGGCATATTGTTTTCGAATTTATATTAAAGTTCAAAACATAGCTTGATATGTTTTTACTGAGATGCTATATTTTTTAGTTATTTTCGTTAAAAAAATAAAATTACTTATGTCCTTTCAAATAAAGAAGATCTAAATTAGTTCTATTTATCAAAAAATAAAAATACATACCTACATATCGTCATTAGAAAGCTAAAACTTGAAAAATAAAAAAAAGAAAATTAATTGGCTTTCCAGTAACGATATGTCGAAAGGTCCTCGCAGTTAGAATGGCCTAATGGCCTAATGGACAGAAGGGCCTTACGTCCTTTGATTTTTTTAAACTGCTTAGTGACTTATAAACCCACAATGGCCTTTTTGGCGGTGATAAAGGGTTTCTGGTATATTTGCCCATACCAAATTTATCTCTTGCTCTGTCATTGAATATAAATAATTTTCCTTATATCACCAGGCTGGGCATTCTACTTTCTGGTATCGTCAGCTAGATCGGAGCTACCTTGGCTACACTGCGACAACTCTTGGAACACAGAACAATGTTGGGACGCCGCGAAAGTAAATGGTACTAACAAAACGGATGTGCTCTACCAAGGACCATTGTCGCATTTCACACCGGCTTCTGAATTCTTTCAGTGAGTTTTTAGGTTATAGTTGCTTAGTGTAACCTTTTTTCTCGTTACATTATTATATCCAGTGGACATGCAATTTTGTTCCCTATGGTTAAAAACCTATAATAGTCAGTGGCGTAACTGAAGGGTAACTCGCAGCGGTAGCTAAATGCAATGGGTCCAGGCCCTAATAGGAGTCTCAGAGAGGCCCTGCAGGAATACTGATAACGGATAACTTTTTTCTCCACTAGTAATCGGTTTGGCAAAACAAATGAAAAATGGATGAGCGTTATTGAACGTTGGTAATCGACTAAGAAAATATGCCTCTGGCGGGCCCTATCGAAGAAATTTGGCACGGCCACCCATGCTGTAGTTGCAAAGCTGTCTATAGTCGTGGCTTAAAACATGGGCCTTTGGAAGCAGATTTTAAAACTGGAATTAAAAGTTTAATGTTTATATATACAGTTAGTTTTGATGCTATAATCTTCACGTGCAAATGACAAATTTAAACTACTTATACTAATGTGTTTCCAAAGAGGCATTAATATTTAAATTGAGTAGGTATTACGTAAATTAGGTAAATGATCCATCAAGTTCTTCGGAGCTATTATTCCACGTCAAACAATAACTTGGAAATGCTTCGACAGGAAAGGAGTGTCACAATGAGTAATATTAGCTAATGTTATTAAGGTTAATGTACGGTTTGTGCATAGAATCGAAATTAGATCAATCGCTTTAAATGTACCAAATGAACCTTTATATATTTATACATCTATACTTTCATTAGCTATAGAGGAAAGATTTGTATGTATATGTGTATGTATGTATGTATCTATTTATGTATGCAACGAATAACTTCGAACTACCAGACTGGTACCTAATGGTTATTTTATAACTGAACTAAGATATTTTTCAAAAAACACCAAGTCAAAGTCTACTCTTTTATTTCTTACAATGAATCAAAATTTCAATGCTATTATTTTCGCTGTTTTGGGTAATGCATCATAAGATTATTACATAAAGAATAATTTGACTTGCAGTCGGGCAGTACTCGAGATGCAACATTCTGAAGGCCTCAATGATTTAGGATTACCAAAATGGCAACTGGCTATCTGCTTGGGCGTGGTGTATATTACTCTCTACTTATCATTGTTTAAAGGTGTTAAAAGTTCAGGTACGTTGTATCATTTTATAACTTTTAGTACAATATGTTTGGTTTAACTTTAAATAGATCTGATACTAGTCCTTACAATCAATAATGTCCATCAGATTCTTTCAATAATTTCAATTCATATTTTTTTCCAATCCATTCTTAAGTATAGTAGCGAAAGTTTATTAACTTTTCCAGGAAAAGTAGTATGGATGACCGCAACTATGCCATACGTCGTGCTATCAATTCTTCTAGCGAGAGGTCTCTTACTGCCGGGAGCTACACGAGGCATTGCATATTACTTGAACCCAGAATTGACCAGATTGAAGGATACTCAGGTCAGAGAACGTACCATAGTACCTATATCCAGGCCTTTTTTGCCACTTCTTTTTTGGAGACTCTAATTAACGAAAGTAGGTCCAAAATTTGCTTTATAATTGCCACTATTCTTTCAGTCTTATTGAGGCTCATTGAATTATACCATTTGTTATTTTGAGCAATGTATTTCGGTGGTTTAATGGTAAGTTAATTTCAAAATTTTAGGTTTGGGTGGACGCTGCTGTTCAAATTTTCTACTCAGTCGGCGCTGGATTTGGTGTTCATCTGTCTTATGCAAGCTACAATACGTTTCATAACAACTGCTACAGGTAATCAATCTGATATGTTACTCGTAAAAATCGATTTTTAGAATTTTCTATCATAGGATATACTTTTCTGAAGAACTTTTCTACATTTCTAAATTTGAATAGTAACTTGATAATACTTAAATGCAAATTATATTCAAATGTTCCAAAAGAAGTATGACAAAAATATCCAATGAGTTATTCATGTCAGGAATGTGAAGAAGGATGGAAGTTCTGTAATTTTAAAACCTATGCATATATCTGGTTCTAAATCATAGAGAACATACTTGTATTTAAATGTTTTGATATTATTTGATCTTTTTTCTGTTCTAATAAAAGTTAAATATTTTCAGGGATTGTCTCGTTACGACTCTAGTCAATTGCTTCACATCTTTCTTCTCTGGATTCGTGATCTTCACTTATCTGGGCTTTATGTCACATAAACAAGGCGTGCCGATATCATCTGTTGCTACTGAAGGTAAGTAGCAAGAGATTTAATATAATGAAAATAATAGAACGAAAATAGTGAGATTCTGTCGCTCATAGAATTCATATGATGTGAAGAATTGCACCATCTTTTTAAAAAAGTTTATTAATAAAAATGTAAAAAAAACAAACTTAAATGTAGTTGCTTAAATAACCCTGAGTCTAAGTTATGTTAGTAATAAATGATGTAATAAAAATAAAATTATTTGCGTTTCAATTCACCAACAATTTCCGATGAAAACTGATGTTTTATTTTTTTGGTATAATTAGTTCTATTCTTAATATTCTGGTGGCGTTAAGTAAGCTGTTTTTTGAACTTGTACGAGATGTTTAATAATATGATGGAGGAGTAATCACGAAATTCAACCAATCTACCATGCACCAGAAACGTAAATTATACCTACCTTTTAGATAAAAAATGGTTTCAACGTCCAAAGCTTTATTTGTACCCATGTGTGTATTGAATGGTGTCTCCTAAAAAACTCCAAGATCATTAAAGTAGTATCCTGTACAAAGGTGAGGTAAGGTTGTTTATCTTAATACGGTCCAGTCCATTAGCTGGGCACGTCGAGTGTTGAGTGAACTTCAAAGCTTGTTATTCGTTTTATTTAACGTTTCGGAAGTAAGAAGAGATATAGTTGCCTTATACGAAATTGAATGTATTAATCTGTTTAAACTAGATACCGATATACTTTTTAGTTCATTGGACGCTGTGAAAATAAATCAAAAGCATAGTTAAAATCTAATCTATTCAAGATAATCTTGACCTTGATAAGTGTTTTTGGGGTAAAGATAATTACGTATTTTTTGTTTGTAAAGTTTAAGTGTAAATCTATTTGTAGAGAGTATAAAGGTTTGTAAAACTCTTAGAGGATTTGTCTTCGAAGAGGCTCTCACAACTGGCCGTCACCCACTTAATTCAGCGCGCGCGTGTTTTGTTTATTAATTAAGTATCTTCAATCAGTGAACTCTTTACATTATCGATATATATTCAATGCATATCGTTTAATTTATTATCGTTTTATTTAAAGCTATCAAGAGGAAAATTTATTCTGTTTCTGCAGGAGGTTTGTTAGAAATTAGTTTTGTAAATAGGAGCGATTTTGCGGTTGTTATAGTACGTTAATTTTTCGTGTTTAATTATGTCGTCTATAATTCGTTAATAATAATAATAAATTTTAATAGTTGTAATGAAAAAAAAACACGTCTTGAGTTTAGATTGCGAGGTAATGAATAGATATAGTCGTTCAAGGTCGATTTTTATATGAACTTAACCTTTACACGTTTTATTAACCCTTAGCATATTATATAGCATTTGGATCAAAAATGTCTATATCATTAAATATAATTGAAGCAACTTCTTTACGAAAAAATAACAATTGAAATACACAACCATTAATCAAATACGTCTTTAATTAAACTTATTATATTAATTAACAAGTCAAAGTGAATGAATCACTATCGCTTCAACTAAAAAATCAACACGAAGCCAAACGATGATCAAAATATCACATTTTAATAATATCACGAGACAAGTACAAGTTATCGATTCTCTCGGTCTTGAGTATCCGTTCATTGACCCTAGAGTGTTCACTTTGCTCAAATGGGTAATGGAAACAGCTTTGTTGTACACACAATGCTTGCAGACTCTTAAAAAGTTGTACGTCGAGATTTCTCCACGTGAATTCAGGCGATCGTTGTATGCAAATCCCACACGGTACGAAGGCGTCTGATACGATGACATTATCAGCCCGCCCCTATAGGCCGAATTTCATGACAGTTGCTGTATCACTTTCACCGGTTACTTTGATTGGGAGCAATTCGATTAAACAGATGATTGTCGGTAAAGTGTCGGTTAAATAGAACATAGTTGTTGTATTACTAGTACGTAATTATAAATGCGAAGTATTATTTTTGCTACACCGATTTTTATGAACTTACATTTAGGTAGTTTGATTCGTAGAGAATCGTTAAAGGAGTTATTTTTTAGAATTATTTTAATTTTTTTTTCGGAACAACAAAAAACTATGCTGATAAAGTCACAAACAAAGCTAATGATAAAAAATAATTTAAATGGTCTCATTAAGATACTTACGAGTTTTCTTATTTTATTGTTATGTTTTTTATTTTGTCTATTACATTTAGATAGCCAACACGCGATTTTCATAATATTATATCGCCTTATCCGTCTTATTATTAACCGAATCGCTCAATAAAAAGGGTGCAGCTATCTTTCTCACATTTAAATGAATATTACCTTCAAACGTGACATCTGTTTCATCATTACCGATGCTTGTTAAACGGTTGCGGGCTGGGCGTATCGTTTCTTCATTTACACGTTCCACTTTGTCCAATAAGTGGAGGTGAGTGGTGTCAAATTGGCAGAACTAGTGATTTGTGGAACGACCTTGCTCGGCCAACGCATACTTTATTTCGGCGTAGTTTTCCATTAACAGTTTGCATGTGAGATACCTGAACGGAAATTTTAAAAATCGTTTGCAATTAATAAATTATACTCATCAATCATATTATGTATCGTAATCTATCAGATAATTAAGCTCTGTTGTTCTATAATTAAAGGAGTAGAGATCGTTTTCAATTAGATGCAGATAGGCAAATATCAGTAGTCAAATGTTTTATTGTTAACATTAAACAAAGTGTTGTCCTGGTACCTGCGGTGTATTTGGTACGCGCTTGGCGTATGAGATCAACAATGTCAAGGCTCGATTATGTCACGTTGCGCAAACCGAACTGTCTAAGGAAAACTTGCCGAGTTAGAAAGCATAAAGATTGTTTATCGCGTACCTAGTTTTAAAATTGCTACAAATCTCATAATAGGTGCATGCATGTTTTGAAATACTAACTCAGAAATGTATTGCACGGTTTTTCCATGGAAATTTATCGTTTGATTCTTTGCCAACGACGGTGTCACCTTCTCTCCTAAATCTTCTTGAGCGCGGAGCCCGTATATCTTTCATCAGTTGCGGAGCACCGCAGGGCGTCTCCTGTCAAGAGTTGGTTTATGTAGACACACCTCTTTACGAAGGATTTGTTTCACGCGAATGTCTTTGCGCCTGAATTATTCGCTTTAATCTCCCTTTTATTTATACTTTTTTGTTCTTCCTTATTAAGTTTCGATTCGAAGTCAATGCACGTTGTTTTATTGTGGTAGAGAAGTTCATTTTATTTATTCTCAAGATATACGGATTCGTATCTTGTATCCAATGTGGCTCGTTCTTTATTACGTGTATTATCTGACTTATTTTACGACGTTAAATTATTATTACTTTTAGTAATATTTTTAACTTTCGCTTGAATTGAGTCTTTATTGTAAGCTTGTACATTAAATTTAGTTTAAGTGAATATACACAGATCTCTACTTGACAGAAATCAAGTTTAACACGACTTTAAATTCCACCAAGTCCGAGTTTTTCATGCGCAGGCAATATTTAAGATATAAATATAATCGACCGTTTTAAAATATATTATTACATAATAAATGCAGGAATTCATATTGCGATAACCAATAAAATATTTATGTATATTATTCAATGTGTCGAGATTGACATTGTTATCAATCGAATCTGGTATTACGTAGCGATAACGGCCACAACTAGATCGTAATCCTGAATGCAAATTGCAGATCAATTAATTACATCTGAATTTTAAGTTGATAGCTGAGTTACAATTGCTGGATTCGTAACAACTGGTTCTGGGATTAAATTGCAAATATGAAGGCAGTCACGCGATTCAAACATAAAATGGTGCTTTTAATCAAGTTTGGTTGTCAGGTTGCAGCTAAGGAAGTCGCTCGGGGCAACGGTTCTGTTACGTTGGTAACACTTTACTATATTTCGTCTAAGACACTTTGATAATGCAGCTGATTGATTTTTATTACGTAAATGTTAAGGTAATTTATATTTAAATTAATGGCTACGTAATTATGATGAAGTAAATTCTTCTAAAAATTTTGTATACCAAATAAATTGATCTGTGTAATACAATTCAATCAGAAAATGATATGTTCCGTAATAATCCTACGCATAATTTGAATTATAGATTGCAGATTATAAATTTGTTTTGTAACACATTATTAGTTACTTTTGCCTCGATTATTTAGGTATGATAAAATTTATTACCAAAATAGTAAATTAAATGTATTTTTCAATATAAAGCCTAGGTTATTGGTATGATTATTGCTAATTGGTATTATGTAAGCTAGACGACACAAATGTAAATGTGTCAATGTGTCTGATTGTCTCTCTGTCCTCGTCATACATTTCAGAATCTGTGTCGCACGGAGAACTTATTTGATACTATATTGATACTGGGCTCATTGTATTATCTATGAATCAAGAAACTAGATTTATTACATCATCATACCATTCATTAAATTATTATATCACATTGAATGCATGAACCTTAGAACTTATCGTTTTACATGATACGTTTCAAAAGTTCCACATAAATAGTCTAATCTCCAAAATCTATATTCTTAATTTTGTATAAATGATTTGGATGTATTAATGTATTTGGAAATTCTATCTACAGACAAAAGATTCTTTTGTTTTTTTTTTACGAAGTAGCTCCATTCCAAATCATCATCTCCAAGCTGTGTCCTTGTCCCACTATATGTTTATTCGTTTATTAGTTTTCAACTCATGTTACTATAAAGATCATGTTTCACACAATTTACGACTTATTAACTTTAACGCGATCATTTGTGAGTAAATTGTATTTTGTTGATTAGTCAAAACAATTCGTCTGTCTCTCACGCATCTTATTTTATTATGATCATTGTATGAAACCTGTTCCTAGACACATACAGCTCCAAACGCGGATTTAAAATGCTAATTGAAACTTAATTAAAACGTCGTTCCGAAATAATTAACTTTCAAAAGTTTACCGTGCAATGTTTGTTCAGGATCTTTGTATGGGCGTGATGATTCCTTTTTAGGAATTTTGTTTGTCTTTATTATAAGTTGTTTTTGTATTTCATTTAGACCTTGTGTGATTGTTATTTTGTTTTAAACCATGTTCAGCTCCTAGCGCTTCGGAGAAGTTAACTATGGGTTATTTCCTAGATATTCGCCAGCAATTAACAGTATCCCATTCTATCAACTTTAACTAATCTGTAATCTCTTTTACTAGTAACGTAGTTAATCCCTTCCCTTTCATCCTATTTCCTTTCATTGCTTTTATACTGCAAATATTTATGTTATCATTTAATGTTATCCCTAGTTTATAAAAACCAATATTTTTAATGGCAATAAATTGTGAACCAAACAATATTGTAGGAGATCTGCAGGATATAGCTAGTGACTTAACCGTCAAGCCAAATCGGTATATAATTACATTTATTGCTTAATATATTAGTAGGAGTGATTTATTTGCTATTGTTTTTTGCTCTGGTTAGCTTATCGTTGGTATCTAAATCCCCTTCACGGTATTGATTGTGTTCAATTAAACCGAAGCTTTCATGCACTTAATAATGTACTGCATTTAAAGGGGATACAACAATGGCCCTTCATGTAATTAAGTATGGTCCTTGATTTATATTTTTAAAGATTTCTAGTAGATATTTTTTAAAATTTATATTAACATGTAGATAATTTATGTTTATGTTTTCGTTTCGAATTTCCGTTCATGACAAATATTTGTACTGTCGATATATGCTTCCCCTACATTGATACATTGCCACGGTGTCCTTGTAAAGTAAGTTATCGGTCAAACTCGGTTTTTTATTCCTTATGCTTATCGCATAATTCGCTTGCTTGTTGAAGAAGTATTTGAACTTTGCATTTAGTAGTCGTATTTGTATCTAAATTATTTAGAGACCTATTTATCGAATTATTTGTCCAACTAACTAAGATTACTTTAACATTATTATAGTCATGTCAGGGAACTTTCGCCTGTGGTGATTGTCAAATGTGAAAATTAACATTTGACAATCGCCACTCGAAATGTTTACGATAGCGTCTTGTGATGCGATCTAACCGCGATAGAGTTGTCAGTTGTCGACGGAAATGTTGTGCCTTGATAGTTTATCTTCCATTTACAAGTAACAGTTCGGGCAAATGGTAATTAAGACATCCTAATATAATAAATACGAAAGTAACCCTATGTAAGTAAGTATGTGGTACGTTTTTTCCTCTAAATCGGTTAACGAAATTAGATGAATTATGGTATAAAAGGGAGTGAAGGACGTAGACTACTTTTGTGCTACTTTTGAAGCGATAACTGAAAACCGCTCAAAATGAGTAAAGCGGCTGGAAATTTTACGTTTTGACGGCCATTTTCCCTCTTGTTTCGATAACTCTGCTAGGAGTAAGTTCTAAGACTAAATGAGATAAGTTAAGCTGCTCAAGTCGATAAATAATTTACAATACAATAAAATTAACATTTACGTGCTGACAACCTTGTCCCAACATATTAAGTGTTTTGGATCCCTACTACATAAAACGCTGCATGTCGTAAAAAATGATTGTCAAGGCTAGTGGTATCACGATGATTTGTTGTAAAATATAATGCCCGTATCAGAAGTGATTCATGAACGTGTTGTCTGTTAAAAATATAAATCAAATATATTTATAGGGTGTTATTGAATTTGTATAAGTTATCTATGCCAGTGTTCGTACATTCGTTCGAGATTGTAGTTCTAATAATAAAGTAGTCATTCAGATTTATCTGATAAGTAGTTTTTGGTATTAAGCGAGTAACGAGACGAGAAAAGTTAAGGTTGATTATAATTGTAATAGCTAATTAAAGGTAGGAATACTGCAAAATTTTACATATTTCGTTTACAGAGTAATGAAAATGTAGTTTATTATTTGCCTGTAAAGATTACTGATAGAGCATTATTAGCTGGGTCGCAACTAATCTAACGAACTGTTCCTCAAGTTATAAAATTTTTGACAAATGAAACCCGAAACCGTGCCACAGCCGAGACGATCGTAAAACCATTAAGCATCTCCTGGGGTCTTTATTAGTCTTTATTATGTTGGAATGCAATTGAACTTTATTGCCTGCATGAACATTAATGTAACGGTCTGAATAATGATATATCGTTACCAATGAACTTTATCAGATTTAATGCAGCAATTATTGTAAGTAGGTTTTTTCCGCGGCTTTATGGATAATATTAAGATTTATTGTGTTGTTAAACTATTGCTTTTATTGCTATAGTAAAATTTGTGAGCAACTTTGCCGGCTTAATATGTAGATAATAAGCAGCCTATGTAATATTTTGATATTTCATATCTAATACATTACCTACTGTAAAGCTTCATGAAAATCTGTTTACTAGTTTCTTGCATATAAGAACAACAATATCGATCAATTTTTACAAATGAAAAAAAAAAAAGTTGAGGATAGAGTAATTAAGGTGTGAAAATGTAACCAGCAAACTAACATTTTTCTTTAATATTTGTTAAAATTATTATTGTTAATAATTTTTATTACATTATATACTTTATATTTTATTACATATAAAGAAAAGTGGAAATTAAATTAAATGTTTATTGATAAACTTTAGTAGACCTGTTCCTTTTGGTTTCAGTTTACAATCTTTGAAGTTTAACGATCAGAAAGCAAACTAACTGGATGTGACGCAGTTAAACAAACGCAGTGATGTAGAGAACATGTCGCCTTGACCGGGTCGTGGTTTCTCAAATCATTTCCATATTTTGTCAGAAAATTTTCAAGTATTCATACAAATTGCACAATAATAAGTATTGTTTTTTTAATGTATTGACAATTTAGACATTACATAATGGGTATTTTTTTAAGAGAAAAACTTATCTAGTTACTATCTAGTAGGTATAGTTAAGTTAAGGCTTACGTACTAAGTCGACTGATTTGAAATATTCAATTAAGAAAATTGAATTGTCTTTTCTTAAAATCTCTTTAGTTATTTCCATAGTCAAAATATTTTAATTAGCGAAACATACCGCTATGAGAGTTATTCTTTGCAATTAACAAAGTTATTCGTATACGTTGTTGGGCCCTCCGCAACGCAATCCGTTTCTCGAAACATGTCTGTATCATACTTTATTTAAAAACATTGGATTGATTCTCTTTTTTGTGATTGAGCATGCCAGTTCCATTAAAATTTTTTCGTTCTTTTGTACCGTTAGTCCTGTAGCATATTAAACGTTAATATTTTTTAAATACCCAAGCTGCCTTATTATTTCGTTTTTTACTATGGATAATTACAACTCTGCATGTTTCTTATTAGGATTTTTGATATAAAGATTTAGTTATTGTTTCGTTTCAAGTTTTACATTATCCATTTATGTGGTTAGAACGTAATCGAAGATGTTTATCAAGTGTTATTTTAGTCAGAGGGCGTCGTTCCTTGATTTATTACCCATTGGCATTGTCTTTAAAGGTATCATTGAATTTCAAAACATGATTTTCATTATAACATACTGACGTATGCATCGAAAATTTTGGAGCTTATTGCATCCGAGCAGTATCTTTTTGTTTTCCGCACTGACAAATAGAAGCATTTGATGTGGGTTGACGTTGAATATATTCTTGATCGTCGATCGTTGTTTATTTTGGATTGTCACTGAATCGTAAGTGAGGACACGGGCCTGAGCATTATCTCGTTTCCGGCCTCGTGTATGTTTTTTATCTGATTCTCGCTACACGGGCGTTTAATTTAAATTAATCATTTTTTCATGAGCGTTTTGTCGAAATGTTGCATTCAATCGCGTCAATAGAGCCCGCGTCCTCTCCGTGTGATTCATTGCGTCTCAATCGCTATAGATAGATTAAATAAATCATCAATGATTGCACTCGTATTGTTGATGCGAGTGCGGTCTGCGGTTACTGCTTACGTGCCTGACTTTCATACAACATTGTCCAATTAAATAGTGTCTCGCCGCAGTCGCCGCGCCTGCGTCCGCACCGCTCCGTACGTAGTTGCGATCCGACCTCGCGATCAGATTGATTACCCGGACACCGGTTTGTTTTTGTTAACTTTGCACTTTTAATTCTATGTTTATCTCGCTTTTAATAACATTGCTGACATTGAAACAGCGGATCACAGGCCAATTAACGTTACCACCATGAACTCGTGACACGAAAGGGAAAGTTAATTAAAACCGGAGATTATACGATTTTGAGATGGCCGTACGTCATTTTGCTTTCCAAGTATTTATCATATTTTTATGACTGAATAAATATAATATTCAAATTTGGCAGACGATCAAGTTTTTCTTTTAAGAAAAGTGACGTAGCTTTTGGCATTTTCGGATCGACTAGACCCATTTTTCTTCATGTCGACTATTACAATCGCTCGTGATAGATAGGGGGCTCTGTTTAAGGTTGTTAGAGCAGTAACCCGCGCTACAAGTGGTCGGTCTATATAGCTCGTCCCGTTATCACCGTTGCGATAGGGATTTGATTATAGTCCGAACATTGCTCAAGTTATGTTTTCTTATCTCGGAATGCAGTTACCAATGCGTCTCGTTTATCTTCGGTCGTGAAAAAATTCACATATCTCGTTGTTCTCGATCCTTTTTTCTGGTTTAATGGTTCGTAATTAGTGTTATCGTAAATTAGTCTACATTTCGGTACTGGTCTAGTGACCGAAGTACGTAGGATTGGGTGTCGCCGCTGGTCATCGGCCTCGCTGGTGAGTACTGAGAGTGCAGTTGGTGCACTTTACGCGAATATTTCAATCTTGTATTATTGGGTACTTATATTTGTATATCGTTTATCGTGTGCGGATGTACCCGTTTTTAATTACATAATTGTCGCTCTGATTCCAAATTGTCATCTTATCTTTCAATTAATGATTTTTAAAACGTAGTCTGAATTATTTAATGATTGCGTATCGGATTGAAAAGCTATTTTTATTGTCGTCTGCAATTGAATCTCATGTATAATGCTTTATAGAGATGAGCTTTAATACTAGGACTATCGGCCGGATACATTGACTAGTTGTTTTTGTTTTTAACAAAAAAATAATGGTTATTTTGACCCTTTTGATTTTTGTTGAATGATATAAATATTCTAGGAAAAATTTGAGGAATAAGAATTTATATTTATTTTTCTATTATTTTCATTAAATGTTGTTTCTTGATTTTCCATATATTTCAAGTAAACGTCGGTCAAAACGACCGATTTTATAGAAATAGATTTATAACAACAATCATGTGTTTGTTAGTGTTAATATCTTCTTCGGTAATACAAACACGTTCCGCGACGATACAAGAGGCAATCTTCGGAGGAGGGCCGCGTTCAGACAGCTTTCGTCGTGTGTAACTGCGTGTCGCACAAAAAACGGATAGGCGGCCAATAAAAACCCTGTGGGGAGAAGCCGAGGGGCGGGTGCAGCGGGTGCACTGTGCTGCACTGCGCCGCGACTGTAATTGCACGCTGCAGTCTCTCTGCGCCGGGCTGGGTGCGCGCACGCAGCCTATCATCCCTAAAAATTTAATCCTCATATTAGTCTCTTCGGTCTTCCTAATACTATGATTATCACGACGCGTGTATTCCGTATCCATTTTTAGTTATCTGTATCAAAGTTTTACTATTGTGCTAAGCCACAACGCGAAACTCGAATGTATTTTGTTTCAAAAAACATTCATCGCGGCTAGGGTTGTAAGCTTTAGGTGGAACTAGGGACCAGTTTCGCTATAAACTATGACGTGAGTTATATTGAGCTTTTGAGTTAGCGTAAGATAGGTTAATTTTATGGGGCTTAAATGTTTACATGTTCTTTTTTTTGTTGCAGGGCATCCGTTGTCGCAAGTGTCACCGCGGGCGGGGAGGCGGGTCCCACCGGCCCGGTGCCCCAGGACGGCGCTATGAAAGGCGTAGAGGCCACACCAGAGGAACAAGAACGGCTAGCGACGGGAAATAACAATGGGTCCCTCGATTGCAAACTACCAACACCCGAGCAGGCCGGGCCACGAACGGCATTCCATTCCACCAGAGTTTTCATGCTGGTCTTCCTATCGGGATGGGTTTTACAAGGGATGTTCCTCACATACTTCGTCAGCGTGACGACGACGGTCGAGAAGCTGTATAAAGTGGAATCGAAGACGACCGGGACGTTGCTAGCGGCGACGGAAATCGGACAGATATGCACGGCTTTGTTTTTGACATATTTGGCGGGTCGCGGTCACAGGCCGGGGTGGATAGCGTGCATGATG
>DVRM01000051.1:0-14612 GCA_018232405.1 Junonia genoveva | reverse complement strand
GGCCTTAGCCCAGCTGTGGGTCATTTACAGGCTGTTACTTTACTTTTTATTTAGCTACATCTAAACTAGACGTTAAGTTTATCGCCATTTTCTCCTAACTTAGACCGTTATCAAGAACTAGGTCAAGTCGGCAGAAAAGGTTTAAACGTAGATTTAGCCTCGCGAAGTCTGGGAAATGGTAGTTGAGTGTTGGTGAGAATATTTCAGCTCAGCCGGCTTGAATGGCGACTAAATTTAGCATTTAAAAATGTCGACTTTTTTCCCGTTTCGTATTTTTACGTCTCCGTTTGATACCTTGAAATTTGCGATGAGATATGAAGAGGTGTTTGATGCTTGGAAATTTTATTTTACGAGGAGGTTGTTCAACTTTATGTATAAAATATTGGATACTCAAATAGATTTCACAAATCTTCTACTGCTATGTTACTTTCGGTTCGAACTTTTTTTTTATGGATATCAGATGCTTAAAACTATTTAACTTGTTCTCTAAAAACGCTCTGTAACAAACTATGCTACACTGTTTTATATATTTTTAAACCTGTCTTTAATTAGCCAAATTAATACTTTTAATGACGTCACACATGTGTTTTCTATGTAAACGGTATGGCAAGGTTTCCTAGAAAGCGTTTTAGTAATCATAAACTCAAAGAGGTCGTGATTGTCGCCGTTTTCAATCCTAGGAAATCTATTTAAAATGTGGACATTAATATCACATCTAAGTATTGATACCAAGAACGAACTGATACGTTTTATAAAGAAACCATCAGCGGCATAAAAAATGAAACTGTACTATGGAAAAGAGTTAAAAATATAAAACAGACTGTTTTATTCAGGGGTAGCATTCGCTGAATTGCGAAGCTCTTATGTTATAACAAATGCATGTTTCACTACTGTACACCAGTTTAAGCCGGGTTTAGGTGTCGATCGACTACTATAAAGAAGAAAAAAGCGTGTTAAAAAGAAGGAAAACTCAATCGACCACCAAAGAGAAGGAGTGTTCAGAGTAACTAAATGTTTTGTAGTCTTTCGTATCGATTAATTATTATCATTAATGTTTGTTAAAAATATTTAGACAACAATATTATTCATTGACGGTATATAGGTATATAACAGTACTCCATGGAAGGTATGTATGTATTTTTTATAAAATTTTGTAAGCTAAATTGGTAATTGAGCCCAGTAAATGATGAGAGATGAAATAGGAAATGGAGGATTCCATGCCGATGAACTTAGCGCGAAATATGGACAAGTATCTGGATTTTGTTATATTTGAGTTAATACTGATATAACGTGAGGGACGACTAATGTTTGTTAAAGATATAAACGTATCCTAAATAAACAATTTATCTACCTGAATTGAGACCCGTATATGGGTCCGGAAATTGCGTCGAGCGGAACAAATATACATAAAAACTTTGAAAATTTTTACATTGAGGTTTGAGGCTTATCTTTAAATTAATATTTTGTACCCAACAATTCAATGTTTTAATACTTTTTAATAATTTTGAAGTAATCGTACCCTATAGATAATTGTATAATTTAATTACTAATTTTGTACAGAAAACGGCAAAATCTGCAGTGGAAATGGCAAGTGTGTGTGCGGCCAGTGTGTGTGCAACGTAGACGACGACCGACACTACTCCGGAAAGTACTGTGATAAATGTCCCGTGAGTGCTTTTTTATATTATTTTTTTTTATTGCATTAATTGTGACCACCAATTTAGTTATTAGTAACCAACTTCGAATAGATTTTTGAAACAAATAGATAGTCGTAAAATAAAAAATATTAATCTTACAGAAAAATGTTTCCTACAAAAGTTATAGACCTTGAAAAGATTGATATTTTTTTTGAGAAAAATGCGATAATGTTTCAAAACGAAAAAATGGCCATAGAATAAAATATTTCCTACAAAAGTTGTAGATAATGAAAATATGAATATTTTGTGTTCTATATACTTTTATCCTGTACCTGTACCAGAACCAGTATTTTTTGAGAAAATTGCGATAATGCTTCAAAATGCGTATATTTTAAAATGAAATTTAAATACTTAAAATTTAATACTTATCCGTAACATACATTTTTAAAATAAAAACTTGCTCTGGAACGTCTCCGGCGCTGCGGGATGAGCAGCATCATTGCCTTTGCGTAACAAAACACAGGCATCCATGTGCTTGCGCTTCGTTACGGCAGACGGAGGCTGCTCCCCCTCCGCGCCCTCCAGATTAACAAAAAAACACTAGGGGTGTGTCACAGTCAAATATCACGTATAGTCGGGGTTTACTGATTCCGTTTTTCCTAAGAAAACGCTTATGTTTAGAATTTATCAGGTTTTAGGCGAAATTTACGCGATTTGAAGCATTTTCCCATTTTTCTCAAAAACGGCTGGTACTAGAAGCAAAGTGTATAGAACAAAAAAACATTCAACTTTTTATTATCTACAACTTTTGTAGGAAACATATTTTTCTATGACGAATAGTTTTTATAATATGCTTGAAAAACATAAATCCATTTTTTTTTGTATTTCTTTAGATTTGACCTTGAAAATTGAATTTTGCGGGTATTTTGGCTATCGTTTTCGTTATCAGCACATCGAAATACATATACATACAAAAATTCAGGTCAATCAGAGGTATGGGTTTTTCGGAAGTAGGTACATCCTAAAATGTTTTTTTTTTTAGGCAAAATTATAGATATATATGACCTGCCTAAACAAAATTTCTAATAACGATCG
Source organism: Junonia genoveva (assembly GCA_018232405.1). Taxonomy (NCBI): domain Eukaryota; kingdom Metazoa; phylum Arthropoda; class Insecta; order Lepidoptera; family Nymphalidae; genus Junonia; species Junonia genoveva. The sequence continues at coordinate 11,880 of DVRM01000051.1, read as the reverse complement.
TTCGTCCCTCTAGACGTGTCCCGGCAAGTGCGAGGACTTCAAGGAGTGTGTTCTGTGCGAGGTGCACAAGCGCGGCCCGGCGTACCGTCCCGACGAGCCGGCGCGAGAGTGCGGCGAATGCAACCTCTTCCCCGAGGTCGTGGAGGGCAAGATCGAGGGTACGTAATACTACATTTACCTACATCTTATTTATTTATTCACTTTATTGCACGACTACTTAACAAAAATAAATTAAGCAAAAGGCGGGCTTAAAGCTATGTAGCCTTATCTTCCAGCCAACCTTAGGACGTGCAAGCAAGAGGATATTTATTTATTTTGCTATAATCCGCGAAGACAACGTATGTTTCAATCCACACTAGAGTATCTTCAGGAGATAATGTTTCAGCAATAGTCAGTTGCGAAGTAGAACTTTTCACTTATTATTTATATTATTAAAGCAAAATAGCCGGATAATATTTGATTTGTTATTATGGAATGCAGTAAAGTAACGCCACATTCAAATATGTTGTATTTAAGTATTAGACTATATCTTAGAATGCTCCTGTGTCAAAGAGAAGAGAACATGTGAAAAATGTCTGCGTGCTCATTAAATTACACAACGTATCGGTTTCGCGATGTGTAGCAAAATAATTTTTATGATTTGTTTCTTACCTACATTTCTTTTCACAAACCCACTGGAATGTTAGCAGCTTTATTACCAATGAATCATAAATTGGTGTTGCATGAGTACAAAATAAATAATTTGGCGTTCATGTTTGTTTTTGTAAAAAGTACAAAAACAAACTTGCCAAAAATACAAGTTTGTTATTTTAATTAAAATTTCTATTATTTGAAGCTCATGTAAAATATCTTTTATAGTTTATAATATCTTTATAATTATTTGCAGCAAACGAAACATTGAACGAGCATTTATGCAGTTTCTACGACGACGAGGATTGTCTTTACGTGTATGTTTATTCCTACAACGAAACTCAACACCTTCATATCAGGGCACAGAAGGAACATGAATGTCCACGAAAGGTAAGATACCACCGAATCAAAAGATTAAATTGAAATGTTTTTTGTTATTGCATTACATTGTTTTTAATAACTATTAATACATATTACCTCATTTAGGTATAAGAGTGATAACACTTAAAAATATTTACAATAACTAATGTTAAGTAACTAATGACACTAATGTTATTATTTTTTTTTAGTTAATACTAATTAATTAAGCTTTCTTTGTCTACCTCTTATGTAAATTTTTATGTTGTATTTGTTTATTAATGTTTAATTGTTGACTATTTTTTAACTAATAAAACCTTGTTGCTTTTTTCCTGTTTTCTGCTTTTCTTTATTTATTCAATTTTTTTTTAAACTAACAACTGACAATAATTTTCAAAGGAAATTTTGAGTATTCGATTACCAACCTTGAGTACTCAATTGCCCAACATTTTTTACTACATAGTTGGCGCAGTGGTCACTGCAACAGACTAAAAAGCTAACGGTCGCGGGTGCGATTCTCGCTTATACGCGCTACAGTCTATATATATTTAGATATATAGATTTATGTAATTATCTTTAGAGATTATTATGGGTGTTGGGTGTTTGCGTTTGTGTTTTGTGTTGTTGGAATCCTGACACATTTTCTATGATTTTACAGCGGATTGTTAAGTGTGAAGCGCTTATTTATTTATTTATTGTTTTCGTTGTATCTCTTGCCTTGTTTGTGCCTGTGTAATTACTAAACCATAATAATTTAAACCATACTACAGAAAGGAGGTTTTATTCAAATCATTTGAGAGAGGTTTGAAGATCTGATTTTTGATCTAAATATAGAAATGTTAGTTTTAATGTAAATCTAATTATGTGTATACAGTATCATTGTAGTTTATAACATTTCTGTCCAATATGGTGATTGGCTATGACGATTATATACTCTTCTGCGACTGATGGATATGCTAAAGTTAACATCAGTTTATTAAATTTATTAACAGTTAGAGAAGGTGATATTTGTTACATACGTCTTTGAAACTATTATCAAGTTCTTTTTATAGTTTACTATTCATAATGTGAAGTCGGGTGTATAGTGGAACTTTGCGAAGGTCAACAGTAAATGCACCGAGTTTAGATTTACTTGGTTAGTTTTGGTATGTTCCTTTTATTATCTTAATCAAATTCAAGTATTTTATATGCATGATCATGGATATAAAAGATTTTACAAATCTTTTAGAGAAATTCTTCCATAATCTGCCATTTACTAGCATGCAAATTGCAATTGAGTATAATCCAAAACAGTGGCATGCATTATGAAATTTCCATTGTGATATTAAATATTAGTGATGTATAACGTATTTCATGTCAATATTTTAATTTTATGGTATGTCTCAAATTTCAATATAACGATTAAATTGTAAGCATTATTATAGTTATTTAGTTGCACTTAAAAATGTAATAATAACTTTTACATTTCATTTTTCAGTGTACAACTTAATAGAGTAAAAAAAGAATCATTGAGCATTCATTTCGTATTTATGATTAAGTTAAAGATTATTGACACTGAGGATTTTTAAAACACAAAAATTTGATAGTAAAAATAGCATAAACATATTTTTAACTTAAATTAATTTTAAACATTAGCTGTACTAAGAACAACTCAAAATATTTCACCAAAAATCCTAGTGTTGGTATTTTTAAGTTTAACAAAAACATTGTCAAAAATATGGGGATATATTGCGCATAAAAACTATAACCTAAAAAAAGCCTCATGATCTTAGGTGTTCATCCTGGGCATCGTGCTGGGCGTGAATCGCGGCCATCGTGCTGGTAGGACTGGCGCTGCTGATGCTGTGGAAGATGGTCACCACCATCCACGACCGCCGCGAGTTCGCGCGCTTCGAGAAGGAGCGCATGATGGCCAAGTGGGACACGGTGAGGATTGCTACTTTATTATTATTTATTATTACGAATATGTGAATGTGTTGCTAAGAGGAAATCTTGAGAACAGATAAACTCTCAGCTATTATGTAAGACAAAGTCGTGTTAGTTACGCCACTTACTCAAGAGCGGCTGGACCAATTATTATAGTTTTCGAAATAACGACAAAAATATATCTCAAATAATGTATTGAACGGTATTTTTGAGTAAGTATAAAAGGGAAGAAACCACGCAAGACAGCTAGCATTTTTGTAGGGTTTAGTTTTTGCTGGATTTCATAGAGACGGAGGGTAATGTTTTCAAAACCGAAGAATATGTTATAAATTATACTCGTATCTTGTTATAACTTGTTAATAATAATGCAAAAGCTAAATGACGAGGCTCCATATTCGGATTATAGTTTTTCAAACTTCATTTACTTTACTTAAGCTTCGTAACTTTGATTCGACGAATCTATTTAATAGCTTGCGAATTATCCTGTTTCATGTATGTAGGTATGTGTGAAACTTACCGTTCAAAACCAAAAGCCTCGAATGATTTCAAGAAATCAAGTATAATGTTTGATTCATAACATACACTTCTACGATAAAATAATGAGGTGAAGGACAGTCGCCTCCTTTAAAATCTTATACATTTATTATTACTTGTTTACTCGAATACCAGCAAAATATTTACATTATTCATAATCGAACCTCTTGTTATTTATTAATCTTATTTTCAAACTGAAATATTTGAGACAACGAAAAAACTTGAAATTTCTTTTACTAACAAGAGAAATCGTTATTCATAAGTTAATTTTTACACCGACAATAAGTTTTTATTTTTATTTTTTTAGGGCGAGAATCCTATTTACAAGCAAGCGACATCCACATTCAAAAATCCAACGTATGCCGGCAAATAAGAGATCTGTTAAGTTGCTTAAAACGAGCACTGAGTAAAAAAGCTATTGAAGCTATTAAACTAATAGATGAAAAGGATTACCCTATAAAATATTGCATTTGACTAATATCTATTAGAATTCAGTATTTGCTATAAAATATAATACATTATGTAGACATTTTTAGACGTTTTTGACTTTTACATTTAGAAGCTATTGCATATAATGAAGCCTTAATATGTGCCTTTGAATTTAAATAACAAAGCAAATAAAAATATGCCACTTATATTTTCATCATAATTTGTATCATATTTTATAATCTGCATTTTAATCAAAACGATCTGTTTCAATCTCATTGTCAGATTTTTATATATATATTTAGAGTACGCTTTTTGTACTTACATCTAATTCCATTTAAGGAGTCTTATATTGTAAACAATATTTTAAATCTACCATTAAATTATTATATAACATATAATATTGACGACTCAACATTTTTTTTTATACTAAAAATGTATCATTTTGTTTAATGGATAATAATTTTTTTGTTATTAAATACTGAACTGAATAAAAGCAAGTTTTATTTAAAATATTGTATACAAAATAGGACGATCTTATTGGAGGTAGGTCTATGTGTGTGTGTTTGACGTATGTACTTATGTGTGTAGATTGTGTCCATCGAATGCGACATGGTTTCAAACCAAAAACCATGTTACCTTTGATGATTACTAGTTTGTTACTTAGTGTCAGATTAGCTTCGACATTATTATAGTAGTTTACAATAAGATGCGAACAAAATAAATCTCTGAACAATTTTAACTCTATGATGACGTAACTAAGATTTATATTTCATATAAAATGCGTGTTACGTTACTTGTATGTATTATTATTGTGAGAATTTGTGTTTTACGAATTAATAATGATTAATATTAAAAACTGTACTGCCGCTTTTCCTTCTGGTCTAGTGCCTTATAATAATATAATAATTTAGTGCCATTACTAATCGTATGACGTTAAGAAAGTGTTATTTATTTCGACATTAATATCGAGTAATATAAAAGATAGATTTATATAAATGTAAGTAATATAAGGTTTGTTTTAATGAAGTAATTAAAGATCATGCAAATATTTTTATTTTACTCAATGTAACATGGACAGTATGAATTTGGATATTATTTTATAGTAATTATGTGATACATCAAATATAATGGTTACTGACTGTATATATTTTTAGTTTCTCAAAGCAGTTGTGGACTTTTATAAATACCTAAAAAAATTAACTCTAAAATTATTCGGTATTTTTATTTATGGTTAAATCCTTATTTTGTTACATACATATGTTATTGAATACAATTACCTGTTTATTTTTTATCAAATTAATAGTTATTCGAACAGTTTCAAAAGAAGTAAAGTAGCCAGCCCAAAGGGCTATACTGAGTTAAGGCCGCGAAAGCAAGAAGAGCATGATGAACATTTTTTACAAAATCAAAATAGTGGTGTTTTCTAAGTCTCAGATATGTTTGTTTGTCTTTGCAGACATAACGACATAAAAATAATTTCTTGAATATTATGACAAGTATGAAAAAACGTTTACTCCATTTCAACTTTTTGAAAATGTCTAAAAGCTTAAAACATTCTGAATTTTAAATATCTCAAAATGTCAATTTCACAGAGAGTCTATATGTATTTACAAATTTATTTTTAAATCCAAGACAAACATGGCGGTAAGCAAAACATTGTTTGATAATGATTTATAAGCTGAGGTTATTCGCACCGCGATGTGGCGTTATATAAAGCGGATATCAGTTAAAATGTACTTTATCTCGGTTCGGAGTGTGGGGTGGGTGGAGGGCAAGAACCTGCCCGGTTAAAAAGGGAATGCTATATCTCCCGTCAAAAGGAAGCGGGTCCGATTCATACTTAAAATTTTCACGTGTTCTTGAGTACAGTGAAGTTGCTTCTTTTATCTTGAAATGTGTAGCTCATCCGGTCTACAGTTAAAAATTGCGGCTTTAAATGCCTACTAATTTGTTACGGCAAGCCAAGGCTGCTTTGCGTGATGGCCTTACGAAAACACTTGGGGTAGGTCAGATTAGTATGACAGATATTTGCGCAATTTCAAAACCTAAAAATAAATGTTTTGTGTATTATTAATTAGTACAACCACACTCAACATTAATTTAATGCTTTCAGTAGTTTATGTAATACACCTTTTGAAATTTGCTTATATTATCTACGTAAAGGTACGTAGTTTCACACCGTTTTATTATAATATTAATGCTAGAAAAATAGCAGCTCTCGACAGGCTCCTGGCGGTCGTTGAGCTAATTAATATCTTAATAGTGAAATTTAATACAATTAGCGTCAAGGGTTTTTCTAAAGAAAGGGAATATAACTATTATTTATAATATAGGTACTACAGGTAATTGATTTCTGTATGTATTCCACATTACAATATATTTTATGAAACTTAAGTTTAACTAGTATTTAATTAAATTACAATAACACCACATATTTCTATTTAGGTAAGGAATTTTAAAGACAAATTGAATATAATGTTATCATATTCTAATACTTAACTTAAAGTCTTAATATTTTAAGTGAATACCTAAATTACACGAAAACATTTTCTTAACATTTTCCCAACCCAATTTATATGTTTTAATTAAACATGAAGATATGACTTAAGTTATCGACTTAGACGATGTCGCAAGAATTTAATTTTAGCATTTTTTCCGATTGCTTTTTCAGTTCTAGTACTTAGTTTTCCTTTATTAAGTGGATTAAGATTTAATGTAATTTGTAGTAAGATCGTTCCATCGTATTATCCCATTCTCTGTTACTCAGTATAGCCACTTTTAATTTGTATAGTCGTTGAAATCGCTTCTACACACGTTCGTTAGACGAAACAACAGGCTATTATATCACTGAGCGAAATTCCAAAATCATTTAACACTTATTGTATTTTAAGATTGTTTAGAGAAGGAACACATTAGCGGTACACAAAGGCTCCGCAGGTGGGTCGGCGATTAATCACAGCTCGGAATTCGCGGCGGGGGCGGAGGCGGCGCGGCTGCCCTAGTGCCGCCTCGGAAGCCCGCCGCGGCGCACGCCCGCCCTCACGACAACAACACATGGCCCGCGCCGCTGGCCCGCGATAACTCTCGTTTATTATCGCACTTTACTTCTACTACTATAAGGTAAGACTGTAGTTAAGTCTCAATTAATTAATACCATTCTGGAACGGTTTTGTGTGATAAGTACACTTTTATTGCTGTCTGTATTACGACTTTCTGTAAAATTCATCGTCCCGAGTTTATTAATCGAGAGGATATTGCAGCCTGTTTACTTATTTCACAGTTGAATGATCACGGTACAATAATAAGGGCTACTTACGCTTCGTTGAGTATTATTTGGCGGGAAGTATGATCATATTTGGTTGAAAATTTCATTAATTAAAGTAAGTTTAAAAGTACGTATTGTAAGGAAGATAATTTTCGAATTGAAAATTATCGATTTCAGATATATTTTTTAAATATACTCATTACGTATAAACCAATAAGTTCGATTACATATGGTTTAACCGTAGCAACAATAGTTTTGTTTAAAAACGAATCATTTTAAATCAACAGAAGACTATAAACAATTATGCTTAAACAAAATAAAGCCTATGAATACCTGGAATAAAAAACCTGATAAAGATACATTAATCAGGTAAAAGGAATAAGCCAAATAATGTTACAGATCTCTAAGTTTTAAAAATGAGGTCAGTTTTGGAGTTTACTTCATACAAATATTTGCGCTCTCTCTCTCTCTTTATTATGTTAGTACGTACCTATTACATATAGATAGGTATCTAATTTACATACCAAATGTAGCAATTAATCCTATTGAATAATGTTACCATTATTCGTCTATTGTAAACAAAATCGTCAGTCATAATCTGCCACACGCTAATTAATTATTATCTCGATAAGCCGTCTTCGGATAATCCCGAATCGTATTTCAGGTATAGCTAGTTGAAGCATATTCCGTGTAAGGCGATTAATGCAATGTATTGTGACGGTAACGGGATTGCACTCGTGATGCATATTGACGGCGAAGCCTGCCGTGTCTGCTAATGCTGATGCATCACTTTCTGCGCCCGTAGGCCGTTTAATATGCAAGTTTACCTGCCAAGGTTTTAATATCTTGCAATACATCGGAAGCGTATTGTAGAATTATTTTACAATAATAAAATTTTTTGAACTTGGAAGACAGAAAAACCTGCCAAGTTCATAGAATTTTAACTTTAGTTTTTTTTTTACTAAGGTACAGCTACGTATAGTCACACTTACCGACATCATATTTTAAAATGGGGTGTGCATCTAAACTTTGCATTGAATTGGATTTCAACCCTTTTTTGGCGAACAACTAGCCGATAGGAACTTGGCCCTCTTTTTAAAACGTACCTACATATGTCTTTGGTGTTTTTTTTTTTATTACAAACACAAGTGGGTTACAAGCTATTTGCTTTGTAGATAGATACATAAGAATTTACATACAAACATACATAGCAAACAGTTTCTCTGTTAGCTTACATCTCCGAATCAACAATAATTTTATTTAACTTTGTATCTCCAATCAATCCGAATTCTTGATAAACAACAAAATACACACACCTTGCTCAAACATCTGCGTATGAAAGATATGTACTTAACCCGAGATATTGCTTATTCTCCTCTATGAATGGGACCGCAGCATCGTTTGCTTTCTTGCCAACCTACTCACGTATCATGTATCACATAGGAAGCATTTATTGTATGAAGTATAGAGACTATAATGCAAGAAGAGCCTCGTTTATATGTGTAACGTAAAAAGTTAAAGTAAACGAAGCTAATAGCAACAACGCTTAGTATGCTCTCGACGAGGCTTCCCAGGCAGCATCGCTAACAGAACACACAACGCTAACCGTCTACTACATTTTACATGACATATTTGAGAAAAAAAGGAAATTTTATTTTTATAATACTTACCTACTATATTTTTTTTACTACAAAGGCTATTAAGATACACTTAGTTTTATGGTAGGGGAGTCCGTGATGCTAAATTTGGATTTACTCGAGCGTCGTAAGGACCTATTGGATTATGAACATTAGATACAAAAAAGACAAAAAAAAATGTTTATATGATGGTCTCCATTTCACAGATGGGAGAGCGTGTAAAGGTTATCGAAAATGTAAAAAATAAAGAAACTATCACATGGAAAATACTCGTGCGTGTCAGATATTAACAGGGAATGTTTAGTGACCCCTCTAATATTCAAAAGACTGACGATTTGAATGCGACCATAAGTCATAATATTTGAAAACGCAAAAAGAAAATCGCAACCCGGAAATAGTTTAAAATACTATTCTTTTGTCTTATATCTTGTCGTCTTTGTCGTCCTAACCCATAATCTGACAGTTTGAAGCAAACCCACCCATATTAAGTGTTCATATGTTGTAATCCAAAAATCCCCGCTTGGGCTCCCCTACTATCGGATCACATGTGAGGTAATGCTATCACAAGAATTATGGTTTGGTGATATCTCACATTCCTAAGTCGCTATTGGTTTAGCCACACAAACCTATGTAGGCTTCTCCCCTGAAACCAATGTTCATGAAAACAACTACCAAAATTAGAGTCGTTAATAATTTAATGTATTAAAAAATTAACACAACAAAAAAATGAATAACGAACAATCGTGAAAAAAAATATGTCGATTTATCACGAGTAAAATAATTGAGAGTAAAGTCGATATATAATAGGTTAGGATGCTTACAATATAGAAAAATAAAGAAAAATCAACTGTAACGAGAACGATACACATCTTTAGAATAGTGAAAAATGTAATAAAAACTACACACACCTATGTATCTATGTCCTGTAGTCACATTCACGTTATAAATCTTACATGTTACAGAAATGATTTATGAATGTAGAAAGAAAACTCATTTATCCCTAACAGAATTTATTTAATATGATATTGCAATACAATAAGTCGGCGCAAAGTTTGTTCATTTCGCAAAGATACGTATTGGCGAACTAGTTACTTTCTTTCGAGTTCTAGTTGTCGATAATAATGAATTTTACATTTTAAACGTTGACTGTTGTAGTCCTAATGGTTTTTTCATGTACATAACAAGCTTGAAAACTGCACTACAGATTTTTTTAAGTAATAAGGCGTTTAGGAAAATATTAACAATACCTACCTATATGAGTTGGAAAATACTTAAATATCAGTCTTCATTTATGTTTATGTTTTACTAATCAACGGCTTAAAAATAACTGCATATGAGAAAAACATTGCTAGGAATTCGATTGTTGTTGTCTTTATACATAAATACCAATTGCCAAAAATTAATCTTAATACTTTAAAAAGACAGACGTTTTTGTTCACAACGAAAATAAAAAAATCCTTCAATCTTTATTTATATTTACGATAAATTGTATAAGAACATTATAAACTACACTTTAACCGCAAATATTATTCAAACCAATTCTTCGCTTTAACGGCCTATGGCTATGGGTTAATAAATATTTTTAAACACTTACTCAACAACCTAAATAATATGACATGACATATTATCTTTTGAAAGGAATAGAATTGAGTAGTCTATCTGTTGTGAGCGGAACTCATAAATCTGTTTTTACAATAACTCGGCGCGGTTTTCCGCTTCGGACGCTACTCGTGGCCGGAGTTGGTCAAAATGCCACAACCGCCACAAGGTCGGCTAAAAGCGATCCATGCACTTTATCATGGTTGCGTTGGAACTGGTCGTTTGCATTATGCATGATGCAATTTTCTACTTTTTTTTTACTTTTTTATACCACTAATTTGTGTGTAATAGAATTCTTTTCATTCAACGACTATATTCAGTCCCGTAAAACCTTGCTTTGTAAACGCAATTTAAATATTGTAAATTCGCTTAATATGACAGTAATAATTGCAGACTTTGTACAGGTTAAATGTAAGTTTCCAAGTGACATAGCTTATCGCTCTGAAGTCTGAAGTCGGCACATGTAGTTCAGGTTACAGCGCAGAGCGACCCGGGCGGTCGCCCAGGGCGTCAGGGCTATGTGGGACGCTACACATTAGGTGGGCGCTTTGACGCACAATCGGTTAAAAATGAAAAAGCTCAACATTATTACGAGGCACAAGTTACTGATAAAACACTAAGAAAAAAAGTTATAGGTAATATACTAATTATACTGTATATTAAAATTCACGACATATTCTATTCTTTTTTAAATTCTTATATACAATACGAGAGTTTGGCTTTTCAATATGAATGATAGCAATTATCTTTATAACATAAAATTTAATTTCCATTTTTTGGAAAGGAAGATGGCTACAGTAACATATTAACATATTATAAAGAACTAAGAGTCGGTAGGTATTTATAAAAAGAGAGACAGGAAATAAGTATTTTCGAAAGTAAATAGGTATGATGACGAATGAAAGAAAGAAGGTCACCTCAGGGATTACAGTCGCGTAGGGGTACCACATACCAGCTTAAAAAGGAAAAAATGCAAGATGAAATCAGTTCGTTACAGATCAGCTCTACCATAGTAGTTCACTTTTCTATCAGTATAGTATTGCTTATAGCCTAAGAGCTACCGAACCCACTGAGTAACGATGCGTCTGTAAGGCTAGAAATTCCTTATAGTGTTCAGAACCCCTCCAGGCCTCCAGCTATTAGTAATAGTAGCGGCTGCAGCTTGTAAACAAGTTTCGAGTCGCTGCAGCGGCCGTCCAAGCGTGAATCGTACGTAAGTGTCGCTTTCTAGAGGCTTTGAAAATGCGTACACAATGTGAATAAGGAAAAATATTTTATACAGAAGCAAGTTAAATATTTAAATTCTAGTAATATTATATTATTTTGGGTTTTATATTTATTTTTTTTTTTATTTATTTATTTTAAGGACCACTAGTAGCTACTACATGTTTTAATGACAAATGTAACACAATTAAATGAATATAGCTAACATGTGAAGCTTTTTAAAGTAGCCACAACAATTACAATATTTGTTTTAAAAATACATTAACACATAATTATAGC
>DVRM01000050.1:0-14638 GCA_018232405.1 Junonia genoveva | reverse complement strand
TTTTATATATGTAATAAAAAACAAAAACAGGATTAAATTATGGATACTATTTACGGTTACAAAAAAAAAATGTATATATATTTGTAGTTATAATATCTCCACTAATTATTTTTTATAAAGTTACCACACTAACTTAGGATTAAAGACAAATCTTAGATAATAAAGGATAGAAAAGAAAATAAAAGTTGGGGTAGACCTACACAAACAGAAATAGCAATTTATAAGAAAAATTACAACAGGTGGAATTGAAATGGATTGTAAGTTATAAAGTTATTAAAATTGTTGATTATTATTAGAAGAAATAAGGGGAAGAATAAAAATAATGACTTCAAATAAGTCCAAATAAGTTAGTATAAGTAAAACATTTTATGTACAAAATGATTAGATGCAGGGCTTTAGATATGAATTTATTACTTAACAAGGTATGATAGTTATAACTAACTATTATAATTGCTTATTAATTAAATCTAAAACTATTTAAAAAGTGTTACAATAATTGTTATTAGTGGGTAGGTATAGGTATAATAAAAATGGTACTTATTAATTATATATTTACTTTACAAGTTTTACTTAGGGATAGGGATTATGATGTGTATTTTGTATAGTATATAAAGTGTAAAAACTGTCTGTGGCTATCGTTTTTTTCTACAACTTTACTTCCAACTTGTCAAGTAAAGTGAGATGTTAACTGTGCCAAATGAGAGACGAGACGTCGCTCACAGGATGTGAGCCTTGTTTAGTGTTGTGTTTAGCTAATAAAATAATTAATAGATACTAAAACTGAACACAATACTCCCCGGGTTTTCGAAGAAATTTGAAGCCGTAGCCGTTGAAGTTTGACAGCTGTAGTCGATTGTATGTAGTCGTGTTTTACGAGGGATTACGTTGATTTTATTTGTCACAAACACTTGTACACTTTATTTAGTAGTTTTAAATAACTTTACAATATTATTTTACTATGAATTGTATGAAATATTAATATTTTAACAATAATTTTATTATCCTATAGATTTGACATGTCACCCGAGGCAGTGTTGCCAGATATCTGATGTCGATGTCGATGTTAGTAGCAGGATACGGTTGTATATCTCCGCGTGATGTGGAGGTATCTCCATGCATATTCGAAACTAATTCGTTCAACAAAACTTGATTTATTGTATTTCGCACTCTCATTATCTGAATAGAATTCAGTTTTTGCATTTCAGGCAAAATGCTCATGAAAGTAATGATAATCTTCGCTTTTCTCAATATCTCGTGTATTTTGACTCTTTTCGAGTTCTTATTCTAAAATTTTTAATTTTTTTTTTTTCGATTTCTAAATATTCAGTCCGAATATCAAGAACTTTTCGTTTCCGGGAAAAATTAGGTAATTCTGAATGCGAAGTACTTAGTTGAGGTGACCTTGATACCTCACGTGGCCGATGAGATTCCGAAGATGACGGCGACGAAAGCGTAGATTGAGAAGAAGCATCTAAAGCTTGATACTCATTTTCAGTAAGATTGGACGCGTTTTCTGATGGCATATATTCTTCTTTTAAAAAAACCCATTAAGTTGAAATATCTCCACTGTGGCATAGAATTCTGGTCATCGGGGCCAGGGTCTCCGGAGCGTGATGGCGAAATCTTTCTTAATTGTTTTCTATATGTATCCTTGAGATTTTTCCATTTTTTCAATTGCGCAACTGAAATAAAAAATAGCTATAATAACTAAACTATAGATTTTTTTTCAGGTACCTTGCACATGAAACATCTTTCCAGTCACTGTCGCATTCATATCGTCTTGGTCGAAGTACAGTGGTAAAAATAATTTATCAAACACTAAATGCTATATGGTTTAGCTTTACGTGAAGTTCATGTTCCGTAACCAACGCGAGAGGATTTAAAGAAAATCTGATGATTTTTTCATGAAATGGCAATTTCCAAATAGTAAGGGTCTATAGACGGAAAGCATTTACGGATAATAAAACCTTCGAACAGTGGCAGTACATATTACAACTACAAAAAGTATTTTTCATTAGTACTCCAAGCTATTTCAGACGCCGACTACAAATTCACTGCTATCGAAGTTGGTGGAAAGGGACGTCAGAGCGACGGTCGCACTTTTAATTTTTCTATATTGAACAAGTTGGTAACCAACGATAGATTTAATGTACCTCCGCCTCAGAGTCTGCCTGGCTCGAATGCAATATCACCGCACGTGTTAGTGGGAGACGAAGCTTATCCACTAAAGACCTATTTAATGCGTCCTTATCCGTCTGAGAATTTGGACAGAGAAAAAATAATCTTCAATAAAAGATTATCAAGAGCCAGAGTAACTATTGAATGTACTTTCGGTATTTTGACAAATAAAAGGCGCATTTTTATGAAATCCATTGAAACAAATACAAAACATGCAAAGGTGATTATAAAAGTCGCATGTCTACTTCACAACATTATAAGGGAAAAGTATGGCAATATTGATAAAGACTACAGAACGTATATGAGTAATTAATCAAGCGATAACATTACAATAACCAGATCAAGACGGAATAATCGAACTTCATCATGTGCAACCAATATTCGTGATCAGAAATTATTTTGTAAATAATTAAATAAACATATAGTTAACAATAAATTTATAAATTGTCCACTATGTTGGTACATTATTTAAACACAGAGTTCGAAAATACCCAACATTTATTTTAAATATCATATCCGATATACATTATATCAACTTTGATATTATGTACATATATTAATTTTGTATGAAACAAAAGTTGCCATAAACAAGTTATTTATTTACCTAAAGGTAGGTATATAAAATTACAAAGAAAAAAAAACAAGTAAATAAAATCTTCTTTTATATAAGGAAAACAAATAATTTTTTTAAAATAAAAACTACTAAAACAAATAAAATTTTATTCATTACCAGTCAAAACCAGTTGGATATATACATATATCGGATGTACATATATCCGATAATACCTTTTATATCTTGGTATAGTATAGGTATATACCAAGACAAGTAGATACATATCCTCGAACCCTGTTAAATTACCGATATGAAATCAACAAGCTTGTCAATGTCAACTACGTACCTACATTACGTAAACATACTAATAGTTTCGTGTGTACCTTCAGCGAGAAAAAACTTGTCAACTACGTAAACTACCTAAACCTACCAACCTTTCAATTTTAATAAACTTAATCTATGTTAAAAAAAAAATGTTGTGACTTAAATGGCGGTAACGTGTGTGGCGTATTTTCTTAATTTAATGCTGTGCGCAAATATCTGTGTGATAACGTTAAGCGAAGAATATACAAAGTTATTTCCAAAAGGACTTTTATTTGCTGCTCCACATATTACAAATGCTGTAATGTTAAGTTTTTACAGACCTTTCCTGATTAGGCTTCCATGTGAATTGACTATCTATTAATTTACTAAGAAATTTAGCAACATTAACATGTTCAATTTTTCGGTTATTATAGTTCGAAAAAAATTTTTATACATTACTAAAGTTAAGAATTAGAAATAAAATTACTCAAATCATAATAGACGAACAGAAATGTCATATTTTTGTAATCACCAGAGATACGAACAAATAAAATATAAAGGATATTCTACAAGCGAATTCCTACCTAGAAAATCAATTTATAAAATAAAAACTTTGCTTCTGTATTTTCTTTCTATAACGATTTTAAAAAATACTCATGACCCTGAAGTTAGCGGATAGCAGACAAAATAAAATTTCAGATAGGGATATCTACAAGCGAAATTAAGTTTTTCGAGTTTACCAAGTTATAAATGGTTTGTCGTTGACTTACCTACAGATGATAATAAACAATTTTTTTTTTTTGCTAATAAAAAATTTTTTACATTAAAAATTAAATTTTGGGAAACTCTCACCGTGTTTCCTATCGTTTCATAAATATGAAATTTTCACATTTAGTTTATTTTTAGATCCAAAAAAGATGATTTCAGTTAGTTTTTTAAATTTTGGCTTAGGTCATTCTGGGACGTATATCTGCGAGTAAAATGATTATTATTAAAAAAAAAAAGAGTCACCTTTTCGTCTTTGAAAAATCTAAAGGTGATATTTTTTTGATTTTAAATTTGTTAGTCGGATCGTTAGATATCCTTAATTTTTTATTTTTTTGAAAATTTTGGTGCCGGATATCAAAGTAAAAAATAATCAAAATCAAAATTAAAAAACTGTCATGTTTTCATTTTTCACGAATCTAAAGATGATTGATCTCGGATTTTTTATTTTCTTATTTATTTCTTGAATATTCTTATTTTTTGATTTTTTTGAAAATTTTGGTCCGGAATATTAAAATCAAAAATGATGAGAAACACAAAAAAAAAAGTTTTTCATTTTCATTTTTAAAAAATCTGAAGATGATTCTTTTCAGATCTTTTTTTTTTCATTTGTTCATTAAATATTTATATTTTTCAATTTTTTACAATTATTTTGACGGAGAATATCAGGTAAAGGATGAATAAAATTTTTTTTTTTTTTTAATTTAAAAAACATATGACGAAGACAATTCAACTGAAAATAATTAGCTGACTGAGGTAAGTACGGGGCGTGTTTAAATGTCGCGCCAAAAAATTTTCTTTCTGACAGGTGGCGTTATTTTTTCTTTTGAATTATGGATGAATTAAAGGATGAATTAAATTTTTTTTTTTGCTCAAGTCAATCAGTCCCCCCCCGCTTGGACTCCGAACGTTTAACATTGTTTTGTGTGCGCTCCGTCGTAAAATTGAAATTAAAAATAGTATATGTTCGGTGTTTTTCTTGAAACTACAACCAAAAGGAAGATTATACCTTATTGTAATGTTATCAAGTGTCTTCGTTTATTAAAAGTGATAACAACAACGTCAAAAAAGTGTTAAAAACTTTTCTGTTTATACCGTTTTGTTACAATAGTGCGCGGTGCATCGTCCCAACGAATATACCTGAGCGCTGATAACAGTGAACAACTCATTGTACGGCCAAAGTGGATCATCGCTCCGTGAAGATAAGGCTTATTTTTCTTTGCTAACGATTATTAAATAGTACCGGCAGTTATAATTGCAAACTTATTTTACTTCAACGCTGTCGCCTGTGTCTAAATATCTGAAGTTCTTTTACTTAATAATGTCTTCTCAACGTTCACCGTCACAGGAACTTCCTGTCCATAACTCGTACAATTTGCTGTCAGTTGCACAAGATTCCGATACTGCATCTTCAGAAAAAATAAATACCGATAATGACGACAATATGTCCTTTGTTGCGCGTCGATACAAGCGTAAACATACAGATACAAGTACTTACGAAATTAAAGAACTAATATCGGACTTAAAACATCAACAAAATAAGGAATTTCAGTTATTTAAGCGGGATATGTTGACTATAAAGGAACAAAATTTGGAAATTCAAAAGGCTATCGAATTTATGTCCCAAAAATACGACGATGTATTAAATTCCCTTGATAAAGTTCAACGCGAAAATGAATCTTACAAAAACCGTATACTGACCTTGGAACGGAAAATTGAATTTATGGAAAAAAAATATAAATCTTCGTCGATTGAAGTAAGAAATGTCCCTGTGCAGCCTAAAGAAACTAAAGAAAATCTTTACAAAATCGTGAAACAGTTAGGTGTGATTGTTAATCAACCCATATCGGACTCGGATATACGCGATTTATATCGTCCTAAAGGAAACCCGGACAAAGTAAGTCCCATTATTATTGAGTTTACTACGACCAAAACTAAGGAAAACATTATAAAATCCACAAAATTATTTAACAAGGAAAATAATATGTCTGGAAAATTAAACACAAGTCTCTTGAAGTTAGAAGGACCTACTAAGCCAATTTTTGTATCTGAGTCGCTAACAACTGAGGCGAGGAGGTTATATTTCCTGGCGCGTGAATACTCAAAAAAGCATCAAACAAGCAGCTGTTGGACTTCCTATGGAAAAATATATTTACGGCTCAGAGAAGGCTCCCCTGCAGTACTCATCACCTGTTATGAAGATGTTGCTAGACTAAGTGAAAAATGACTGTTTATTATTATTTCTTTATTTATTTTTGTTGTTTTCTTTACCAAAATGTTACTTTTGTTTGTTTTAAAATTTACTTACTTTTATTTACAGTACAATACTTATTACATACATGTCATACTCTTATGTTTTCTATATAATGTTGAATTAGTACTACAAACGAGCATATGCAAACTATCTTATTTTTTTATGTATAGCGAGCTCCCAGTCTTAAAATTTACGTTAATACAACATACTTTTACTCGCTATTTTAGTTGTGATTTAGGTACACTTACTATAAACATTTATTACCATAATTGCAATTACAAAATATTATATTTTCGAGTCTATTACTTCTTTCACTTTTATACCAATTTAATTATACCATTCACTCTGCTATATTATTATTTGTCATTATACTTCTGTGTCATGGTTTTATTTAATTACAAAAGGCCTATTCGTAACAGATAATATAAATTCTGAGATTGATGAGATATCTGTAGCCTCCTCATCGACTGGTAGTGTTGAAGAATGCATCAACTTCTTACCTCAAACCGCGAGATCTCTAAATATAATAATACAAAATATTAGAAGCATTAAATGTAACTCTAACAACTTCCACACTTTATTACATCGGACTAAAATTGATTATGATCTCATCGTGCTGACAGAATGCTGGCTGCCTACCACCAGCTTTATTCCTGCAATTGAGGGTTACGTGCATTCAAGCACTAGTAAGAATCTAACTCAAAACGAAGGTGTAGTAGTGTATTGTCGAACTGATATTAAAAACTCGGTATCCGAACCTCTGCTTTCTGATGCTAATTGTCTTGCAATTACTATTAATATTGATACAATAATACTTGCTATTTATCGTCCACCAGGTGAGAGAGACGTATCAAATTTTCTAAAATCACTACACGATATCCTACTTGTATACTCTAATTTCAAAAATCTCATACTAGTTGGTGATGTTAACATTGATATTTCTCCAACTACCACCGATAACCGAGCCAACACATACTTAAACCTTCTAGCTTCTCATGGTATGTTACCAGCCCACTCGCTGCCTACACACACTCACACCTGCCTCGATCACGTTATACTGAGATCTAAGTTCTCTGCATATTGTTTTGTTGCCCAAACTTCAATTACCGATCATTTTACGTTAATCTTTTCATTGGACCTCATACTGAATAGAATTTCTCAATTACATACAGTAAACCAAATCAACTATAATTCTCTTGACCAATCTATGGATAATATTGATTTTTCTAACTTTTACAACTATACTGATGTCAATGATGCGGTTTCCTTCCTTATAAATACTTTGAGCTCTATGATTTTATCAAATACAGTCATTGTCACCCTGCCGAAAAATAAAAGACCGCTGAAACCTTGGATTACGCCAGGCTTAATTAAATGCATGAGGAAAAGAGATAGGCTTCACTTAAAATGTAAAAAAAATCCTGATGATACAATTTTAAAAGAAACATACTTAAGATATCGTAACTTTTGCAATTCTTTGCTAAAAAATCTTAAACGGACATTTGAAAAAGATAAACTCGTAAAAGCTGGCTACAATAACAAAAAACTTTGGGATGCTATAAAAAATATAACCAATTCAAACAAAAACATCTCTTCTGCTACTGGACTAATTTTGGAAGGTGACCCTAAGGAATCAGTCAATGCCATTAACGATTATTTTGCTAACACTGGTAAAATACTCGCTGAAAAGGTATCTAAGCTCAATGATAGTCAAAACAATAGTCTTCCTCTAATCCCCTCTTCTTTTCCTCACTCCTTTTTCCTCCGACCTACCTATGAAGCAGAAGTGGACCGGCTTATTATGGGTCTAAAATCAAATTCAGCTCCAGGTCGAAGTAATATTTCTGCCTCCTTTCTCAAACGCTACAGAAAAATACTTATAGTTCCCATAACTTTTATCTGTAACTTATCGATGTCTACAGGTGTTTTTCCAAATGCCTTTAAGTTATCTGAAATTCGTCCTATTTACAAATCAGGTAATAAAAACTGTGTCAAAAATTACAGACCAATATCTTTATTACCAACCCTCTCCAAAATCCTAGAGAAAATTTTAAACTCAAGATTGGTAAAATATCTTGAAGTTAACAATCTCCTTGCTTGTACCCAATACGGATTTCGTTCGGGGAAATCCACCAACGACGCAGTTCATGAACTTGTTGATTTTTTGGT
Source organism: Junonia genoveva (assembly GCA_018232405.1). Lineage (NCBI taxonomy): Eukaryota > Metazoa > Arthropoda > Insecta > Lepidoptera > Nymphalidae > Junonia > Junonia genoveva. The sequence goes on along the minus strand of DVRM01000050.1, from coordinate 6,416 downwards.
TAGATCGTTGGATAGTAAACAAAAGACTATTGGTGTTTTTCTCGATTTGGCTAGGGCTTTTGACACAGTTTCTATTCCTATATTAATAAGGAGATTAGAATGCTTAGGAATTCGCGGTACGCAATTGAATTTGTTCACAGACTACCTTTCAGGGCGCTGTCAGAGAGTTAGAATAGGGGATTATGTAAGCGACGACCTACCTGTCTCCTATGGCGTTCCACAGGGTAGTGTACTTGGACCCACTCTATTCTTAATTTATATCAATGAATTGTGTCACCTAGAATTAAACAATGGCAAAATCGTAGCTTTTGCTGACGATACTGCGCTACTTTTTAAAGGAGATTCATGGGAACAGGTGTTTTCCAGTGCTCAAAATGGTCTAAACATAATCACAAAATGGCTATCTCAAAATCTCCTGACTCTTAACGTCGATAAAACTAAGTATATGACATTTTCTTTAAGAAATTACAATTTAAGTGTAATTCGAAACTACTCTTTGACCGCTCATGTTTGCTATTCTCCACTATCCCCAAACTGCTCTTGTTCTTCTCTCCAAAGTACTTCTTCTATCAAATACTTAGGCATAATAATAGACAATACCCTCTCCTTTAAACAACACATCAACCTTCTCTCTCTTCGGCTAAGGAAACTTATCTATATATTTAAACATCTTAGACACATTGCTGATGTAAAGGTTATTAAATCCGTTTATTATGCCCTCTGCCAATCCATACTTACTTTTGGAATAACTACCTGGGGTGGTTCTTGTAAAACATATATGCTTGAATTAGAACGAGCTCAGAGGGCAATCCTAAAAGTAAGCTTTAATCTTTCTTTCTTCCATCCCACCACTTCTTTGTATCAAATCTGTGAGATTCTCAGTGTACGTCAACTTTTTATCCTTCACACAATTCTAAGGCAACATTCAATGACTCCATACGACCCGGACATTACACATAAACGAAGAAATATAAAAGCATGTTCCACTTCTCTTTTCAACACATGGTTTTCACACAAGTTTTTTTGTTTTCTCGGCGGCCACCTTTACAACAAACTAAATCAAATTTTACACATCCATCCCCTCTCTCGCTACAAATGTAAAAACACTGTTTCTCACTGGCTTCGATCACTTGATTATAATGGTACTGAGGAATTACTCAAAATCATATAATTAGGCACAGGATCACTTCCATATTAATTAGTATTGAATCCGCACTTTGTTACAATACTACACAAGACACATTATATGCATCTTGAATTTGTTTAATATATTTAGAAATTGTTTAATATTATTTATACTCTGCATCTTCATTACCATCAATATCTCGAATCAAGTAACATAATTATGTAGTAGTTGTTATTAATAAATTGTACGGGGCGGACGACTGGTGACCTAAGATACAGGTCTCCTAGTTTAGGCAATCAGTCTTCCTAACCATTCTGTATTTTGTTTAACATAATATTAAAGATTTTGTTTAACATAATATTATTGTAATTAAAGATTAAGTCTTTTGTTTGTTTAAATAAATTAATAAATAAATAAATTACTATTTAAAATTTTAAATTTTAATGAAACAACGAATATCACTTCTAATTATAGTTTACGAGTTTTGTTCAAAGTATAATAAATTAAATATTTATAATTCCGTTAATTACACGTAACGTATCAAACACCCGGAGTCGATTAAATTCATATCGTAAAACAAATAAACGTATTTCATCCGAGATCGTTATCGATATTAAAACCGCGATTGAAATCGATTAATCGCGAAGAATAATAAAGAAGGCGGCGTCGTGTTAATTGCTTTGCACAAATAAAACATTCTCTCATACTTGATAACTCACTACGGAATCTGGCTTTGCATGTCATATTTATTTGTCTGACAAACTCGATGGAAACTTCTTTATAAGACACGATCACGATACGATATTAAGCCTACGATATGTCTTTGAGCATATCGTATCTTTAAAATTAGAGGAAAGAATTTATTGACATAATATTTTAGGTTAGTTATTTCATGAATATGTTTTATGTTAAAAAATAAAGTTTATAAAGGATATAGTAGTATGTAATATAGTTCAAGTTGAAATAACGGTTTTGGACTTTTATGGTGAACACCGCTGAAACTAGAAAAACAACGGGTTAATGTAATAATTTTAGTCTATTACATTAATACTTGTCTGTCTTAATTTGCATATTATTTCCTGGTGACGAAAATTTACATCGATTTTTCTAATTAACCGCTATTTTATTTAAAATTTTCTGTAAAGTGTACAAAAAGGTAGCCCAAAATGAAACATCTCCTCTAAACCTTGCCTTTGATGCTGTAAATGTCCAGACTGCTATGACTCATCATCAGGTGATAAGAATGCAATTAAAAAGTCCTTTAATGTTCAAATTTCTTATTTATTTTACTGTTTATTGCACTCGACGTACACAGCAGCGATTATTTTTAAATTAAATTCATTCGTATCGCGTTACTAGTCGCATCGTGCTTAGGTTTCAATTTAGCCGCTAAATGAAGAGGTCCGACGACACTGGAAAGGCGTAAAACAATTTTCATGGCCTCTTAGCAGTAACTAACCAATCCAGGTAGGGTTGCCAGTTACAATTATTAATAAATATTGAATTATATTTTGTAGAGATTTTTAAATAGATATTTAAGTGAGCTTAAGCCTTTTAAACCGACTTCACAATCAGGTGAATCTCAATTTGATTTGTATTTTTGTCTATGATATTCGATATCTAGAAATAAAAAAATTTATGTTCTTTTTGAGCTACTAAAAATTAGCAGGCGAGATTATTATATGGATTTTATTGTGATTAAATTGAAAAAAATGATAAGTAAATAGTACCTACTTGGTGTAGGTACATTGTAGTCTCTTTAACTTTCCTTTTACAGTTGATTATTTTTTTGACCACAGTCTAATAATTAAACTCTGTAAGTGTATGTAACACATGATACATAAATTGCTATGCTAGTCGACGTAGTATGTAGAAAAAAAAATACGCATTTTATTTACAATTTATAAATAATTTAAATTACGTAGTTACATACTTACCTAACGATAACAATCTTTCCAATGAACTTGTTCTAGCAACACAGTAATTCTTAACGGTATTAAATATATTCCGTTTCCAATTGGTTAGTTTGACTTCGTAATCTTATAATCTGTCACAACATATAATTATAAATATTTATTCTATATTTATAAATATGGCAACCCTGAAAATACGGTTCCAATTGGCTGTCTGGCTAAGTGTTCTTGCCTGTGGGCTAATTAAAACATCGAGCCGCCATTTTGCCCCCGAAAGATAATCTTTCATATTTTGTCTTAGCTGACAAACATCGCCTTCGGGAGTTGCCATATGTATAAAATGAAGATTGCAATAATAAATTAGCTTTTTTTTTCTTTTCGGATTAATATTTTAGGAATGTCAGTGGTATTCGAAAATTAACGCATCAATATTGACAACTTCTTTATGTGGTGATGTTCATCATTTTTATTTTGTTATAATGGTATTATGGTAGTATCATTACTTTTTATGATTAAGTAGATTATGATAATATATCTATATAGCTAAAAGACTGAAAAAATTATTCAAAGACTATATAATTGTTTCTAAATTAATTAAATTTTGACTTGCTTATATCCACGGCTTCATCTATCCAGTATCATTTTAGAGTAACAGACATCTACACAACCGCACATACAAAACTATCGTCATAATATTGTAAAGATCCAAAAATTTCCCAACACAAGTGACAAATGGCCAGCAGCCAAGGGCGTGGTAGAAGCATAACTTATAAGTGGCACTTGAAATTACTTAGACGCCTTCCATCCTCCACATTATGCAGCTCTCGATTAGACGGCACGCCTCGCCAATTATACGCGATGAAGATGTCGATGCGATGACGGGGTAGTATGCAATTATACATGTGTTATTAAATAGGTGTGTATATTTTTTATGATTGTCATGAATATAATGGTGGGAATATACCAGGCCAATGCCGACGTTAGGGTTATCGACATCCCGGGAAAAAACTCTGTAACGTCCTCTTAACCTTCCGTTCCCTATCTTAGAACTGTCAATTGAGCTAAAAAAAAATCCACGCCTTTCGTTCCCTAAAAATACAATTTTGCCGCCCTTCTGCGCCCCCAAAAATTTGGCACCACAGGCCGTGGCTCCACCTAACGCTGGCACTGTGCCAGGCAGTTAACTGAACTGCCTGGAATCAGTCAGTTCAATGAAGGTTCCATTAATGTCTATTAATTCGTTCAAATATTACGTAAAGTCATTTTAAAAAAATTTTAGTTTTAGACTCTTGTCTAGATAGTTGTCTAAATATTGTTTTTTCTTTAAATTATTTTCAAATGTGGAACATATTTGAAGGATATAACTTTTAAAAACAGTTAAGTGAGGAAGAATTTTTATTACTAACAGTTAGTAATTTTTAATGTCATTAGTAAACTTTTAAATAGTTGTATACTTTTATTAGCAGAATAAAAACAGATTGCTTAATCTGCACATTGTAGATTAAGTCGGTCAACGAATGAATAACATGGAATCTATGTTCGGCACAATATCGCTATTTTATTATTATGACTTTTGTGCACCTAAATAAAACTGTTTTTCGGAATAAACGCTTAGAAGTTTCATATTTGACACAAATAAAGGATGTTTTATTCGCGTGTCAAAGTCTCCTAAAGTTTCTAACCTCAAAATGTTAAAATTTTAGATAACAGATTATTTTTAAAGGGACACTAGACGTATGAGATGACATTTTTAAGTAGAGAGAAAATTCTTTTAATTCGTAAATTATTTATTTCTTACTTCATATTGAAATACACATATCCCTAGCGTTTTTTAACGAGCTACCTAAAAATGGCCAATGTGCGCTTCACATTACATTTTTAAATATAAGTTCACCTGTTTGTTAAGTTTCCGCCATGAGATACCATCGCGACTGCGGTGGTCACGACGAAACCAAGGTAACTGCACCTAATTCCGAGGTATTTCGAAAAAACAGCTTAATATTTATCTATACTAATATAATAAAGAGGAAAGATTTTATTGTTTTTTTTTTTTAATGAATAGGCTCCGAAATTACTGGGCTGATTTGAAAAATTCTTTCACTGTTGGGAAGCTACACGATTCCCCGTGAACATAGATACATATTGAACATATTGAATATTAAAAAAAGATAGGAATACCCGGGCTAAAGCCGGGACGGTCTACTAGCAGATTATATATGAACTTATATTTAAAAGTATTTATGTAATATCCTAATAAATAATTAAAACCTCCCTATGATTAAACAAGCGTATGAATATATAGATAAGCCGTTTTTTCGAATACCTCAGTTTGCCACCATTTTTCGAAATACCTCCGAATTAGGTGCGTTTACCTTACAAGGATTAATGAATCGTACACGTTAATTTACACTTGATTGACGTAATTATCTTTGACGGAATTTATTCAAAGTAGCGTATGACATAGATTGTCATAATATCGTAAATTAATATTTTATTTAAATTTTGTCTGATAAGTCATAAACGCTTTTGGCAAAAATTTTAATGGATGGTCTTTTGCCTTTTTTATGACTAAATGTGTCTCGATTTAATTTGAGCAAAAAACATAATTTATTATTAACAGTAATTGTATTAAATTGTTTATCGGTATGAAAAACGAAGCCAATATCACGATTAAATAAAAATAAAATACAGAAGTTTTATTTTGGGCCAGGTTTTTGTACACTATATAGATAAATAAATAAATAATATTTACATCAAATTTAAACCTAAGAACCTTTATTATAAGTCTATCTACGATATAACCTAGACTTAAGTGTTATACTAAGACGAAATTATTTTCTTTTTAGGGTTCACAAAAATGTGTAAAAAAATTTCAATCGTTTCGTGACAAAAAGTTACTTACGTTTCGACATCGTAACTCGTAACGTGTGGGTAGTTAAAGGGTTATTTCGGTGTATCAGATAAAATGTTTAATTAGTTCAGTAATTACGAGCTAATGACCGAGACCCGGGAGTTTTTAGCGTGGTAATTATAACAAATTAGCAATGTAACAAATTAGTAGATCATAGAAACGTGATGGAATGATTCGTTGTGTTGCTTTTTATCTATGTGGTACTATGAAGTGGTTTACAATGTTGTCGGGGTATGACCCATCTAATAAACCTACAAGTTCGCGATCCACATCTAGACAATAATTGTAGCTATCATCAATATAAATAATAGATTTTTAAAATAACAAAATTTTAATTAATATTTTGTTTTACCAAACGCTCTGGTGTAGTGGTGCTGAATGCGCTATTAACGCTGGCGGTCGCGGGTTCGATTTCCCGCTCGGGGCGGATGTTTGTATTTATATAAACATTCGTTTCTAGGTCTGG
>DVRM01000049.1:0-14664 GCA_018232405.1 Junonia genoveva | reverse complement strand
ATTGTTTTTGATAGTCTACATTTGTAGATATGTAGATAGTTTCTAATGTAAAAAGCCAAAACTACACAAAATTTTAGATACATTAAATCTTTCACTAAATGTATGACCGATAGATATATCTAGATAGTTTAAAGATTGAATGATTAAAATAAATTAATATCTAGATATTTTATGAAAGTAGATATATCTATTCCACATAATCTGAAAAGTGTCACTGTCACCTCAACAATCAATGTCATTTTCGATGACATTTTTCGGAACAAGTTGTGTAACAACTTTATCAAAAAATCGAATATTTTTAAACGATGCTGTCTTATAAATATTACGACACGCCCGAGGGCCATGATATTTTTAAAAAAGTGTTCGTGACATCAAAATATGCGGGTGTGGCTGGACTGGGGGTAGCGACATTCGATGTACTCATGTACTCGCATCCCAAAGGGTTCTTCAACACTGCCTACAGATATGCATTTTTCTTGGGCCCAATGGTTGGCATGGCTGCTGCTTTCACGGTGACCGCTAACACCGCACAGAATATTCGAGAAAAGAACGATGTGTGGAACTATTTCCTCGGCGGTGTGGCGTCGGGTTCTATAGTTGGTGCTTGGAAGAAGTCGCTGACAGTGGCGGTTCCAGCGTGCCTCGTGCTGGGAGCTATCGGCATGCTGAAGAAGACAGCTATCGATAACAACTGGACCTTGTTCCCGGAGTACACCGCGGCCCCGAAGTCTATCAGATCTGTTAAGCACGACTGGAGCTTAGCGAAAGATATTGAGGAACTTAAAGGCTGGAAAACTAACTAATTATAGGTTTGTATATATCATTAATATCCTGTATTTTCTTTCGATGCAGTTATTGAACTTTTAATTCATTGTCTTGTCTTGAAATCTTAATTTCATTATTATTATTTTATTGTTTTTTTTTTTATATAAATTTATTACTTGTATTGATAAAACAGTGCAAAGATTCATTTTTACCAAGATAGCATTGCAAGTAGTTTAAATAAAAACTTAATGCATGCATGACAAATTTATTAGTTCACTAGAGGTTCACTCCAGTTTTGCACTGACTAAAAATACACAAGGTAATAAAGAGGTTTGTAGGTATACAGTAATAATAAAGCATACTAATAGTGACAAAAATGTTTGAAATTGTTCCCATACTTTATTAGGATTAAAATTTTCAAGTAACCTTAAGTCTTGTCCTACAACACATTTTATATACAAAAAATTTATCATCTAATTTATTTGTTTATTATAATTTAAAAAAATCACAAGAATTAAGGGTTTAAAATGTCATTTTAAAGATTATTTAAGTACATTTTCTTTTGTTTTCAGGTTGTATCTATCCTCGCTAGTGAGCGGAGCTAGTTCTGATAGTTTGTAAATACAATCAACATCCTTATTTAATTGCTACGGAAATATAATTATAATGTGATAAATTGTGTATCATTTACTTACATTTACCTAAGTAGGACTATTATTTAATTGGACACTAAATAAATTCATATGAAATAGATTATTACTTGAAGTTTGTCTGATCTACAGTTTTATGCTATTTATTGATATTTTTTAATATTATCATTTATGAATAAGTATTGGTGTAGTTTCCAATTGATTTGTTATAGCCCAGTGTGTTGCAAGAAATTTATATTACTATGGAAAAATAAATTACTATGGTTAGTTTTGAAGTCTTGTGTTTAGTTATGTACACCAATGTTTGCCACGGTCTAGATGTTTATTTATCTTATGTTTTTCCATACACTCAGATAGGAAATTGATTTTTCCATAACTTCCTGTTATGGAAAGTACAAAAAGCAAATGTTAGTGTCTTATAATACTACAATGTTTAAAATTAATATGAAAAGAATTCATCTGTGAATCATATTTTAAATATGATTTTGTATTTGTCGAAAATAAACATTTAGAAAACTATACTCACCATTTGATTAAAAAAAATCTTTTACAATATGTAGCCCATACATAACCGGAATTACGGTGTACAAGACATTTTTAATTCATGAAATTGTGGAAGGGTAAAATTTATATATAAATAAAAAATAGCAATGTTATAGCGACAGATTAATTTATTATTCAAATAAAATAAAACTTCAATCTACATTAAAAGTTTATTTCTTACAAAAACTAATCAAACAATTGTAATAAGCAATAAATAACAAAAATGCTGTGAAAATATCAACACACGCTATCCGTCATCACACCTTTCTAATAAAAATCTAAAAAATAGATATTATTCGTATTTCTTCGAGAATAATACAGAAAAGGAATGTTCAGGTGTTACGACTGGCTGTGTTCGGTTGAATTCCTTTCTCATTTCATTTAAAACAATTTTTAATTAATAAAAATAAATATAATAACACCCAAGCTATAATCATTTCATTCAAAAAATTAATAATATACAGAGATTCACAATTTAACTTTTCACTTAAATTATATTTAATAAATAATTACACATAACGTTCTATGCTATTGTTAGTGAAGTTAAGTTAGACAGAATAGTCATACATAATAATATCATAAAAAAAACTTCTGTTATGAAAAGCAGAAAACGATACTTAAATGCAGAACTTTAAGAAGCCAGTGCCAGAGCTGAGTTAAAAAAAAACTATATAAAAGATTTTACAACAATCAAATAAACCTATGTAAAACATTTTAAACATATAGTTTCAGATCTAAAATAATGAAACAACAATTACAACAATATTACAACTGTGAACAATAACAGAACAAATAATTATTTTAGATTAAAAAATTTAGATATAAAATTTTAATTAATTTGAAAAATTTGACTAGAGAACATCACAATGATAATTTAGATAATATAATAATTAGGGTCTGTTCCATAATATCCAAAAGTTCCAAGTAAATGATCTATCAAATAATCATGTAACAACTTATTTGACAGGTGGTCTTTGGCCTATTAATTGTTAAACTTATTTGCAGATTGTGAAACAGACCCTTAGAGAACATACCCATATTATGTGACCTATTTTTAAAGATTTCGATCCCCTCCCCCACTCTGAAACCATTCGAAATATATGCCAAGGGCTCCCCCCTCCTTCCCTTCGAACTGATCACTTAACAATAATAAATATATTTAATTGAACTTTTCTTAATATTTGACTAAACAACTTACCTCAGTTTTCGATTCTGAGTTACCGACTACATGACAAACATGTAAGCCCCTCCCCCTAACTTATTGTTAGCATACCTAGTATTTTATAGAATCCCCCCCTCTAATTAGCTCACATATGGGTAAGTTCCCTTCCAGTAACATTAACAACAAAATTGTTACTTTATAAACACACAAACTACGAACACGCATAAAAAATCTACTGAAAATGTGTAAAAGCTGGAAGAAAATTTTGGCACAAATGTTTTAGAGCAACACAGCTTGAACACCGACAGAAGGAAGATTTAAATTCGATATATTTACTAATATATTTGTTTTAATATTCATATATTTTTATGTTGTATTGATAAAGTAGTAATTATGCAGTGTAAAGGTATGGAGTATTTTTTTATATATGAAATATGCCTAAAAATATACTTGAGCTAGTTTGCAGTGATATTTACCGAGTATTTAAAAATGCCTTTAAAATAGGTAATACAAAAAAAAATCTATTACCTTTTTTATAACTCATAAATTTACATACATTTGGATAATAATTGAAAATGACTATATATTTTGTATTTGCTCTTCGCATATTTCATTGATTTCTGGCCATACCCCGTAGCTACACTAGGGTAACATAATATCAAAATATATTAATGTATGGTACTCTTTATAAAATAAGAATTAATAAACATATGTTGGAGCTTTATACATAAATAACCCTCTTTGCCTCTACACTACATAATCTCAGATTGCCTGATTCATGCATAAATTATTTTTTATTAATTTTTTTTTAATTTGTATAGACTAATAGTGAGCGATAAAACGTTTATACTTAATAAATAAAATGCGAGTCAATTCCAAGTTATTACGAAGAGAAGAAACTTGCCAGTTAAAAAATCTAAATTACTAGTCACATTATATCCATTGTAAAAATCTATTTTATTAGTCATTCTTAATTAACAACTGTGTTCGTTAGAACTATTACTTTTAACTGATTAATTGAAGTTAATAATTAAAAATAAATTAATTTATAAACAAAAATCACTGTTACAACAGATTATAAAGCGTAAGTATTGACAATAAACAAACTGACGTTTTGTATAACACTACTATTAAATACTATTTTAAGTACAATATTAAATATTGTTGTAAAACTTATTGGGAGCTAGTGATTGTACCCGTCTCATTTCCATTTTACCGTCAAAAGAGGAATATTGCAAAAGAAAAAATTTTAATTTATTTTGTAAATAAGTTGAGGTAAATTTCGGACTCTATACTAGGGTTGGGACGGTATGATATATTTTGTTTAAAAAGACATTTTAATTGGTTTCAAAAGTATAAAACATTAAATTCGATTAATAGAAAGTGAGTATATTTTCAATCAACGATATATTTGTAGCGATACACTAGTCTGTTATACCAATAAACAAATGGTTTATTCGCTACATTTTTAAAGTTTAGGATAAAATGTACGATTTTTTAATATTTTCTATTATATATTTAAAATTTTCAAGGATAAGTTTGTTTTCGAATACATATTGGACCGATTTTTTTTTTGGAACAAAAAATTAATCAAACAAAATTACTTTTTTTACATTGGCAACATCACTCCTACAAATCACCAGCTCCCACAAATACCGTGTACCCTATCAGTTCATTTCTTTTCCACCTGCTGTGGTTCTTCTTCTTCTACTTCTTCTTCCTCCTCAATCTCTTCGATCTCCTCTATCTCTTCTACTTCTATCTCTTCTTCGATTTCCTCGTCGGATAAATCATTTTCTTTCTATAAAGATGGAGATTCAACTTTTTTTATTGTTATATTGTCTATGGTTATAAATAGCCACGTCATTGGTTATAAAAAACGGGCAATTCGCTACAGCTTTGACGGACAAATTAAAGGCTACAAAGTCTAAATATAGTTTATTTTTATCAGCAATAATATATCACAGAAAACCGGCGTAAAATGCTTGCGTAAAACGCTTGCGTCGTGTTTCGCCGCGTGAGTGAGGGTACCGGAGGCCCAATTCCCCACGCCTTCCCCATTAATTCCCCATCCATCCCCCTCCATACCCCCTAAAAGGCCGGCAACGCATTTTATAGCTCATTTGGTGTTGCAAATGTCTATGGACGACAGCATTCACTTTCCATCAGATGATCTGTCAACTCGTTTGCCGCCCTATCCTATAAAAAAATACCATTCTAATCTTGAACGAATTTTTGAAGTCGGCTCAGTAATTTGTGACTTTATTTGTTAATAAACATACTTACAAATCTTTCTTCTTTATAATAATAGCGTAGTAAAACCTTGCTTCAATAGAAATATCCTATCAATGGATACTTTATTATATTTTTTAGAAAATAGTCCATTTAATTTAATAGTTACGGTAAAAAATGAATTACCTCTGCGGCCGGTTGTGTGAAGCCACTCGCTGTGGTAAAGTCATCTTGTGTAGATTCTGAAAACGAAAATTTAATAAAAATTAGGTATTATACAGGTTAACTTTTTTGTTTCGGTCCATCCCCATATAAGAAAAATGTCTTCCTGTAAACCTATATCGTTTAAGCTTTTCGATTAATATGAATACTACATAAATCTTCTACATAATTATGTATTTCCTTTGATATTGTGACTTAATACAATATTTCTGGTACCACATAGAGACTTGAAGTTGGGCAGGAATATCCATTCTGATATCTCAAGGTCCACTAAAAATAGATTTTAAAACATATCCCCTACAGATGAAAAATAGGCAACTGTCTACATAAAAAGTACACAATAAACTCACCGAGATCCCTGTCGGGCGTGTCCCGCGGAGCGTCCTGTATCAGCGACAGGGTGATCTTGCCGCTGACGACCAACTAGAACACATATTTACTTCTATGTAATTTTTAGTACAAAGTTTAAAATTAAATTAAATAGTTATGAAATAAATATGAGTCCAAGGCATTTTACTGTAGTCAGTGTTGGGCAAATGTCAATCGTCGAAACAATTAACATGATTAATTGTAAATTCGCATCTCAATGATTAACAATTTATCAATTGTAATTATGAAAACTGACAACTAACAGTTAATTAATCGTTAATTGCAGTGCCGGCAACTAACAATTTATTGTTAATCGTGGTAGGTAACAATTGATTAATAGTTAGTTGTTTTTGAAAAACATTTAATAATTAACAGTTAATAGAATCGGAAAGTTTTGTATTTAGTTGTGAGTTTTATTTTATAAATTATAAATTTGAAATATTAGTTTTTAATTGTAACGCGCGATTAAAGGTTTTAATTAATTAAAAATCAATTTCAATTAAGTTTTAATTAATTGATTACTTCAATCAAAAATTAATTGATTAATGCCCAACTCTGACTGTAGTTTAAGTAGTGATTGTAACTCAAAGACGTTAGCCAAATCAAGGGCGTTGTAGATGAAATGAGGCCTTTAGAATAGTCTTGACCCTCGATGTTTGAAAACCCCCAAAATTCGCTTCCCCTAAAAAAAATCGCTTCAGGAAGAAAATCATTTCACAATCTACACATACGCGAAAAAAATATGCGTCAAAATTTACCAACTTTAGCAACGGTGATTTCTCCAACAGTACATTTTCTTAAGATTTTCTAGCAAGAAATTGATGAACAACTTACAGGCGCATGTTTACTGGGCGTCGGCTTATCCGTCCTGTCTTCAGCGAAGTCGGCCACCAACACTCGCGACTGTTGAGGAATCTCCGTTTCTAAGTATATCGCCTTCACGTCTTCTGCTTTGTGCTGAAAGTGTTTAAAATGTCTTTTTGTTGTATTATTATGTTAATAGTGTTGTTTTAATGTGAATTTGATGAAATGTTGCTGTATAAATATGATTTGATGAAATGTTGCTGTATAATCATTGTTTGGTTTAGAAGTGGCCCACGTCGGGCGCCAGTGAAATTTGAAATAAAAAAGTCTTTATAAAATTACTTTTACGAAATTTCATTTACTATGTATTGCCGCTTAATATAAAACTGTATGATAATAACTTCGTGTAGTTTTAATTACAAATATAATATTACGTGATGTGGCAGTTATTTAATTTGGTAGTGACCCACATTGGGCGCCAATTCATATCAAATTGAAAATAACAAATCTTTACAAAACAAATTTGGAGAAGAATCTTTTACTTAATGTTTTATCGCTGAATCTCGAATTTTTACTGTTGTCTATCATTGATTCTTTATTTTATCCCACATTGGGCACCAAATTTAAATTTAAAATTCTATAATTTTCATAAATGAATTAACATTTATTTAATAAAATAAGTTCGATGAATGTTCATTATCTACGGTTTACAAAAACAAATTAAAGCCCCTAAACATTTTAATCGGACACCTGGTAGGTGATAAAAAGATATTACAGTCACAAATATAAAATGAACACTACAGTACTACTATAAGTTAGTATGAGACAGAAATTAGTATGAATTAATACTACAGAATTGAAAAAGGAACTTTTATTAACAGAAAGAAAATGTTGACAACAACTACACAATAATGAGCGGGGTTGGAATGTGTACTGTTATACTACTGAGTTAGTAAATAATTATTCATTCTACTGACTTTTGTTATTACAATAGGTAAAAATTAAGGAACATTACAGAAAAATAAAATAGTTAACACTACTTCTACATTTCGCCAATGATAATGTTATATTCATTTACTCTTTGTTAAATCTAAATACCGAATTCCATAGGTTTGATTTTATATCTTTTGATAATGTCAATAGATCTAGCACAATTAAAACCAAGTTATCACCAAAATTTTCTAATAAAACTACATATCACTCATATACGGTTTGCATGATTCAATTAAATTAAATTTTTATGGAAATTTGTACGATATATAATGTCTTCAATTATAATTTTACTCGAAATCTAAACCAATACAAGAAGTTTTACAAGCAGTTGCCCTCTTTCGAAAAATTGCAAAGAAATTTAAAAAAAATGAGGTTGTTTATAAGACATCACTAATATTGATAAGATGCAGAGAGATAATATTGATATTGCAGAGGCGCTGCATGCTAATGTTTTTTCTTTTGTCTCTTGTTGTTATTGTCTATGTAAAAAAATCCTCGTCACTCATACAAAGTTTGCACGATGTGTACAGATATGCTCACCGGTTTAGGCTGCGGAGTGACCTTCGGCGGCTCCGGTCGCCACGCCCCTCCATCGGCTGGATGGGCCGTCACTTCCATACCTATTACCTGGAATATACGGGTGTGGGGGGTAAATGTACAATTGTGATTGATTTGGTAGGATTGTGGTTGAGCTCATTATTTTGTGAGCTAGTGTTTTGGAAAAAGTGGCACTCCAATCGAGGCAGAATAGTGTACTACTCACACAGAAAGTCGGCGTTAACTAACTAGATTAGCAGATATAGCGAGAGCCGAAATTCTTAGGCAAGAAAGGTAATGTAATTTAAATTTCATTCAACAATTCAGTGGCGGATTAAACAATTTGCTGCCCGTAGGTATTGAAACAAATACTTATAACTACTGATAGAATTATTAGCTAAAAAAAAAGGTCCATCTTCCGTTCCCTATCTTAGAAATACCATTTTAGCTCCACAGTTCAGTACACTCATATTACTAGGCAATGCCAACTTTGCTTTAAGGATAATCCGTCACTGATTATTTTAAGCCAAAAGTGTCTTGTTATATTCATTAAACCTAGGCTAAGGCTGTAATCACTTTACATCAGATAATGGTTCATTCGCTGGATACATCATTCTGAGGATTCTAATCGTTTCAAATATTTTCAATAAAAAAAAAACTTATAATTAATTTTAATTTAAAATATTTACCTTGACACTTTGGTTCTCATTGTCCTCTAAAGGTTCTGAATCATCGTCAGATTCATCTTTGATAGCTTCTTCTAATAGTACTGGAGTAGATTCTCTTTGTCTCTTCTCTTCTTCTCTTATCTCTTCATTTAAGAAATCTTCTGCTAATTTTGTTAGAGGATCGACATTACTTGTTTCTATTCCTTCTGTTTTAATAAGTTCTTGTTCTTTGTCATCTGTTTGTATTTGTTCCGTATTCTCTTTAGCTTCTGGCGTTGAATTATGTAATTCTGCATCATTTGTTTTCGGTGTCTCTTCTACCTTATTTTCTTGATCTGTTTCTGCGACTATTTGTTCAGGTTCAGGTGATGTTTCTTTGTGTTCAGGTTCAACTACGGCTGTTTCTTCTTCCGTAATTGATTCTTTTTCCAAAGGTTGGTCAGGCTCACTCTTTGTGTCTACTGGTTCAGGGGCAGGTTCTTTTTCTTGTGTTTCTACATTAGATTTTTCAAGGTCAGTTTTTGTCTGAGAGGGTTCGGTATCTTTTTGCAATTCAGGACTTTTCTCTTTGGGTTCACGATACTCACTAGTTACTATATGAACAGGGCCACTATTCAATAGAATAGTTCCGTTTGTGTAGGGACGAGCATTATCCAGCGCTTCCTATAAAGACATTTTATAAAATTACCATACATATACATTTTTATGTAAATAAGTTCTAACAACAAAACACAAATTCTAAACAAACCAATAACTCTAACACCTATGTAAAAACTTCTATCGTTACAGCAAGCAAATCGTCTAAAACTTTGGACTATACTACAAAACTAAGAAATATTTAGTTAATGCTCAATACTTTAACACTATCAAAGGCATAAATCATACCAAAAGCTTATACTAAGCACACTGCAAAGGTTTATGCGTCGAGGAATATTATCTCGTAAGAGATAAAAGCCAAAAGCACACGTAATTATTATCTTGATTTATTATTATATGGAATGATGTATTTATTCCGTTTTGTTATACGATTGAAAAGGTCATTATTGTCTTTATGTGAATATGTTTGCGTCACATTTGAATTGTGAGTTATTACAATTTATATTTGATAGGTTATTATTGATATGATTTTTAAATAGTTTTTTTTTTGTTAGTTTAGTGTGATTATTGTTTAGTTTAGTTAAGCCAGGTAGCTCAGAACAAACAGACAGATGAATTGAGCAAACGACATGATATGAAGCGAAATAAGAAAATGATATACAATGCAATGAAGAAACTATAGTTGAGATAAAGAAAATAATAATAAAAGGTCTTCTACCTAAATGTATTTACGAAATTAACATTTGCACATGAATATTGCCAAAGATATTTTAAGGAATCCTCTTCAAACGGGGCTTAATGTGCCAAGCGCACTAATAGTGTTTCACGTATCATTTATATTGAATGAAGTAGGACAAATGAGAATGAATAATGAAAATTATACAATGACATGACAATGATAAATATTAGAATAGAGGTAGTTACCCAAAAGCAGGCAAAACAAAACGAAGAAATAGAAATAAACGAAAATACAGACATTTAAAAATAAAAACAAACTGACCCTTTACCGGATACATACTCAATGCAAAAACGTAATCAAGAACAGTTATTGTCTCGCTTCAAAGTTAGGAACAATGATTTAAAGAGTAAAGGCGCAAAGGAGACCAATAATTAAATAGTTCCGAGTAAAACATCTAAAATAAACAGCGATTTGTATCCAGAAGAAGATCAGAGTATAATGAATGAAATTGGACGTGTTATGTCCAAATACGTTGATGTCATGCAAAGACCTGTCGTTGCTGGTTTTGTGTGTAGCTCGCCTCCATCTGCTGTTGGACCTCCGCTACCAGACCAGATATGGCCGATACAACTGTCGGCCACAATTTGTCCATTAGTTATTTTGATTCGTTGATTATTAGACTTAAAATAGAGTTTATAAGTTGATTAATTTATTCCAGGAATAGAGCTAACGTCATATCCGTTACGCAAAATTGGGTTTCATGCCCAAACACATCGTTATATTTATGTACACTTTTAATTTTATTAGTCATCTTCAGAAACTTCGACTATTATTTTCATTTTGCAAATTCCAAATCAATATTAGTAACAAAATAAAACCTTATCATAAATTTGTAACAATTTCAACGGCTCGTAAATTTGTATTAAAATAATAAAAAATCTAATCAATAGTAACTTTATCATCAGGGACCTTGGTCAATTTCCTGTCACCAATTTACTTTAACGTACTATTAATATTTTATTACATCATTTTATATATAGAATTTTAGACGAACTTGATTTAGAAGTTGATTGTCCTCCTAACGAAGCCAAAGATTTTAAATTGTCAATAATAAATGTTAAATGGAATGTAAACAAAAATTGCGAAACGATGAAAAATTATTCAGACGAAAATATACTTTCCGAAAAACGTATTATGAAGGACGCTAGGCCTAAAATAGCTTGATCATCACGATCGGACTTGCATTCTGGATTAACGCCAATACTCCGGTCGTGGAATGGATAATACTGTTGTTACAATATAATACAATATCGTAGAGGGAATTTGCATTCATACTTTTAAACGTAAAAGACTTCTCAAAGGGTTTAAGTATGGAGTTATTCAAATAGAATTTAGTAAAGCTTTTGATTGCCTCTGTCTTAGGGGATAAATGACGAATAGTTTTGGTACATTATTATTAATATTTTTTTGTTTGTTTTCGCATTATTTTAGTAATATTTCGAAGTAATTTAAATGTTTAAATGAAAATATTTCTATTTTAGATAATATTTATGATCAAAATATTTTTAGAACGTATTAGTTTTTGGTAATAAACGTTCGAAATTTGTAAAGATAATAAATAAATAAAATTAGCACTTAAATAAAATAACATCAAACATCTATTAAATTTCAAATACTACTTAAAAACAAAAATCGTAAAAACCGTCACCATGCCGCAAGCGTACATATTAAAACATCTAAGGAAAACACGCAAATACTTGTTTTAGATATTTAGGATTACTCCAAATAAAGAGAGAAAAAGATCGATATTAAAATGATTACGATTCGATATACCTTCTATAATTTTAATTATAAAAAAGTATTTCACGAAGAAGTATTGACGAAGATGTGACGAGTTGTCGAGATAAGTGGGATTCCAAATATTTATAATTTAAATTGAAAGAACCAAGTAAAATTAAAAGTATTTTGTCAGAGTTCGAGAAACTGTTTTCAGATTTTCGACTAGTCCAATATACATTAAAAACTGTGTTACATCTGAAAACTGTAATTAATGACGTCATAGTTTTGTCATAATGTACCAGGGAAGTGACAGCACGTCAGTGTCGCATCAACTCATCCGGTGAAGCTGTTTTCAAGGCCATCTGTCAATCCTCGTGTACTATAAAATTTGCCTCTGTCGGACATAACTATCGTTAGCAGCAGCGATTAATTCGGCGATAGCTAGAACTTTCCGTTGTTTTTTTTTATAAAAAAAATAATAGTTATTTTTCCTTATTTTAAGTAAGCGTTGTACAAAGGAAGTTTCAAGTGTGACAAGGGTTCAAAAAGTCGGAATTAAACACCTGGAAGACAAAGTAATTACATTAAATTAATTAATGGATACAAGAGGAACACTTTAGGTACAATTAGAGTAAAGCCTAAAACTTTGACTAAAAAGAACATAAAGTTAAATTCGTAAAGTATGAGGAAACCATACCCATACCTTAGGCAACTTAATTTGTAGCAGTGCATTGAACCCAATTAAAAAATAAATGCGCTTTTTCAGAAAAGTCCAGCGATTGCAATCATAAGCGCACAGGGGTCTACGAGCTAGTTCTTACTTTTCGAACAGGAGATCAAAAAAGTACAGACATCTAATAGAATTGGGCATATCGAATCGTATCATATTCTAATTCGCACTTCTCCGAACATATCAAATTGGTGAAGTACCAGGCATCATGAAGGCAGAGATATCTAGCAGCCTAAACTGTTTCGTACTTTACAGAACGTCTCAAACTGAAGTACCAGGCGATCATAGGCACAAACATCTAACAACAAGGGGCATAACGAATCGTAAGGAATCGTAAGCTATTGTACCGCGTCGCGCCTCGCGAGTTGTCCCACGATCCTTTGCATGGCGCGCTCTGTCTCCGCGAGGCGGGCCTTCAGAGCCGCTAGCTCGGCGTCCCCTAGACATTTTTTGTGTCAATCAGGGTTTGAAGTGTTAATTATCCTTAATAATTTAATAAAAAAATTTTCGGATATTACACATATTGATTAAAAACTTAAGTTTGACGCATCTGTGTTTATATCTATTAGTAAAATAAATAAGTTAATAATTTTGAAACCTGGTGTAAATGTAAATACAATGTACGATGCTTTGTGGTCTAGTCTTGGAGAGTAAGTAATGGTCTAATGTTGGAATGTCTCGATTGCTAAGTTCATTTTGTACTTTGTAACTTTTAAAATTAAATTATTAAAGGTACCAAACAAAGGGACCTCGATAACGTCAACAAAAGCTACCTACCATACGCGTTTAGAAGTGGCCCATACACCTACAATAATATTACACAATATTTTTATCGTGTAGGGTTAGGTACTATTGAAAACTATGATTGAACAATTTTGAACGAGCTTAAATTTCATTTCGCGCTTTTTTCAGTCCATAAGTTATTGATGCTAATATCACATCTATTTTATTAACTGAATATTATTGAAAGTTTTGAACACTCAATAATATTGTACAAAATAAATATTGCGCAATATTTTTATAGGTGTGCTGGTCCACCATATATGATTAATTAAAAAATAATTCCAGTTATCGCTATGTAGTTACTAATTAATAGTACTCGGACTAATTAACTCTTGCCCTATTTTTTATCGACATGATAAAGAAATATCTACATAGAAACATACTCACTCGTGTCCGTCTCTTTGTGTCCTGCAGCGTTTAACAATAATAAAATGTTTTGAATATTTTATTATGAATGTATGTATGTAGTATTTCTCAGTTTTATAAATATTAAATCTAAAAATACTGTGTGCATGGGCGTTACTAGAAATAGCCAACTGAATTGAATTTTACCGAAAAGGGTATGTGACAGTTTAAGTAGTTATTTTTCTTGAGTTTCCACAGGCGAAAACGCGCGTAAGATAATATTATAGTTTAGTTATATTCTGTTGTTATATAAAATATGTTCGAGTTGTCACAGTGTAATGATCAGATATGACATTTTATGTCAAAAATGGCGCTTTTGGTAGTTATTTTAATCAACTGTGGGTACGATAGTGTACAAATTTGTTCGTTTCAGTGTATATTATTTTATAACATGAGAAAAAAGGTTCACAACAATACCATTCTACAATTTTAAAAAAATACAAAAAGACAGAAACAAATCAAGAAAGAATCATAGGAGTCAAGAATAATGGAAAAGATGGGAGTTATCAATTATAGTAAAATATGATCTTACCCAGTTTATCGGGCGAAGTCCTGGAGTTCGTCCCTGAAGACCCGTCTCCGGAACTGAGGGTCCGGCGCCACGGGGTCGTACGGCGAACCGGTGCGTTTGAACAGAATCTACGAAAAAAGGTTTCGTAAAAGAGGGTTTTTCAAAAATGGTTTGTACGTTTCGTAATATTTTCCTTAAAAGTGAAATAAATGAGATACAAAAAAATACACACTTT
>DVRM01000048.1:0-14691 GCA_018232405.1 Junonia genoveva | reverse complement strand
CCACACCTAGTCTGTGTAGCCGAGCGTGTTTGTTTTAAATTTTTATGTCATTTATGCCGCACGAAATCAAGCAAACTGCTTAAATTAAATTAATCAAAAATAAATTTTGTAAATCACCTTTGTTGTTCCAGAGCATGTTCAGCTAAGACCTTTTGCCTATAGTCTCTGATTTCTCTCCAACCTCTCAATAGTAGAACCCGGCCGATTGTACAAGGAACCTAATTTGACCATGTTATCCACCAACTGAACTAAGGGTTTGCTCTTTTCATACTGAGTTTCAAGATCCATGAGTTGCATTTTAAGCTGCTCCAAGCGTTGTAAACTTTCTTCTCGCTCCATTGCTTTTAATGTGCTCAAACAATCCTGAAATACGCCAACATCACAAATTAGTATTATAATATTTAGAAATCAGTGTCAAATATATTTATTTAAAAACAATCGTAATAAAATACAAACACTAAGCAAAAATAAATACATTGATCAACAAAACTTTAACATAAAACAACAAAAAGCATAAAAAGGCACCTCGATGCTACTAATTTGGGCACAGCATGTTTCGATAGCACGGTGAGTCGTCGCGTGACGTCTTCTTAATTGAATCAAAAGTAGAACTAATTCTTCGTGACTTCTCCCAAGAAGTTCGCCAGCTGTTGGTACGTCGCCCATTTCTTGGTTCTGAGCCTCCTTACGCTAACGCAACGAAACCAAAGCGAAACAAAATAATGAAGCATGGTAATAAATAAACGAACAAAACATTTACTAATAAAAAATCTCTATGAAATAAATAATAATTCTGTAAATACCATATCATCATTTTCAGTATTCCTTCGTATCCTAGGGCTGACCGCTCTAATTGGTTGTTGTTGGGCTCTCGATGGTGACCTAACTGTCGTCCATGATTCCTCTGCCGCGATTGATGCATTTAACTAAATAAGAGAGACAATTATATTTATATAGAAGAAATATTTTTTATACAATCAAATTAAAGAGAATTTTTAAATTTAAAACAATCGCTTACATTTTGTTGCGATGTCGTAATCTGTTGCGAGTCATATTGCTCATTAGAAGGCTTTTCTTCGACCCATCTTACTCTAGGACTAACTGCTCGCACTGGTATATTGCCGTCCCTATTACTCCTCCCAATAGATGTGTTACTTCCGAGAAATGATTTCTTTGACAAATTCTGCTGGTTTGTGTGGTTATTATTATTGTTAGTTGGGCTTGGTTCGATATTTGTGCCAGACATCGTCATAGAAGCTGAAATTCAAAATTTTCTTTATGCAAAAAAAATAGTTTTAACCGTATCCATTTCTTTTCAACTAGATATTTGTATATATAAAATATGATGGTAAAACATGATAAAGTGCCAATTTTCACATATTAGTAACATTTTCATCATATTTACAGTTAATAAAATAAATAAGACACAGTCCGTGTTAAGTTTGCATGCTAACTATTTTTACACCTTATCTTGTTTAGCCCATCCTTTAAATGACACAAAAATGTTATAAATAACATTTCCACATAAAAATGCCAAATTATTTACAATAAGTATATTTTTGTTCTGGTAAAATTTTAATTGAAATGAAACTTACATAGTATACCTTACAGGACCATAGTATGCTATAGGATACCTTCATTGCTTGCATTGTCAGTCCCATTGTCCGTGTTATAACTCCCTATATGTTCACTCGCACGCATACCTACGGCTGCACTCCGCACACGCCCTAATTCACCTTTCATTAGACCACTAGACATTAAATCCCATTGCCTAAGATTTTCTCTGTCTATTTCAAATTTACGTCTATTTTTGCTATCATTTGTTGGTGACTCATTTACCGACTGATTAAGCGCAGGGGAATTATCTGTTGATTCTATGGTTAACTGTTCATATACACCTTCATCTGTTTGTTCATGACACACTTCAGAATCCTTCGCAAGACTAACGTAGACATCATTTTCATTCTTCTCTTCGTTTTGAGAATTTATTTCTTTACGAACATTGGTTTCTCTATTTTTAAGAAACCTGAGCCTGAATATCACAGTTAACGTAAGTAGTGTTTGATTTAATTTTATTCGCACCAGTTTTTTTAACACGTTTTATACTGTTCATTGCAGACGCATTAACATATGGTCTATCTAATATAGAACCCTCAATAGGCATAGCATCTAAATCGTCCATGGATCGAGCATGTCTATGAGACACACGTCTTAAATTATCCCGCCATAAAACGTCTTCATCCCAATGTTTCTCTCCATGATACATAACATTTTCATAAGCGCTTGCTTCTGTTTCTGCATCATAATAAACAGTGTTGGATGAATTTTCACTGCAGTGGGAAGACATACTTCCCGTTGAAACTTTTATTGAGGGGCTTGCTTGGACACTATTTTGATTAAACATACTTCGGTTTGGTGAAGATATTCGCTCATAATTTTTTTTGTTTAAACTCTTTTTACAACTAAGACTAGAAATAAAGTTCATTGATTCTGGTATTTTAGAAGCTTTGTTGCTAGTGGATTCATATATATTTTTAAGGTCAATATCTGGATTTTTTTCAACTGCACTTAAAAATTCAACCGAAACACTTCGAGCAGATGCCGCTAAATCAAATGATTGATCAGAAAGTATTACTTCATTACTGCGTATCGGATTATGAATATGAGATATTTCGTTCTTCTTCTGAGTTGGTGCTCTTCTTCTTTGATTATTCAACTTGCGATGTATGTTAGTATTTTTGAGGAAATGTGATATTGGGAGCACATTTATGTGTTCTTGTGAAGAAAGATCTGAATAATAGTATGGTGCGCTATGTTCTGTTGAACTTTCTCTGCTATGAAATCCAGTCGTAGCAGATGAACTAGCCGTATCTATACCCGGCCTAATAGATAATTTCTCAGTGTCAAATTCTTTTATTTTATCAGCTAATACATTGTTATTAAGATTTTTCTTTTTTATTGTATCGCCATTATATTCTTTCCGGTAAAAAGAAAAAGGTGAAATCGGTAACCCTACAGAACTACAAGAACTTTGAGATCCCGTGTATTCAATACCGTTTCTATGAATCCATCTATTCGGAGTTTCTGTGCTACTTCCTCCATCATCAGAAACCAATAATAAATTGTGACTTACCGGCGTACTTGCAGATCGGCTATGAACAACAAAGTTATCATTGCTAGTGCTTGAATTAATTTTGTATGCGGAATCACTATTAGTACTTATCCTATTTGATTGTGAATAATTATTTTTTATACTATATTCACCTGTAGGTGTTCTTAGTGTTTGTAAAAAGTTATCTAAATTGATATTTGAATATTCATTTTCTAAATTAAGATTCTCAGTTTCATTGAGTTCGTATATTGAATCATCAGAAAGAGGTCTTCTTTTCATTTCATTTTCAAAATTCGAAAGTTCATATGGATGTCGCAAATCTACCATGGAATCTGATTCATTAGAAGGTGCTGCTTCGAATTTACTGCTTACGTCCGATTCTAAGGACAATCTTGATGTTTCTTTATTTGTATTATGACTTAGACTAAGAGAATCTGTTTCATTGCCACTATTATTAAGTTGGTCCAGGATGGAATTACTCAAAGATTGGGTTGATGTTTCCATAAATTTGTTAGGCTCATTTGTTAGACTTGCTCTGCTATTACGTATCTTTTCACCTCTCGAAAGAGTATCATGAATTGAAGTGTGACTACTGTATATCATTAAAGATGTTGTTTTCTTTTTTATTTTGTTCATTTTTTGATTTTCTCTTGTTAACATTTTAATAATAGAATTATCTTGTGAAATATCTGATTTGTCTAGTTTATCTAATATGTATTTGGACAATTCTTCGTCTAATGTATCATCAAATGGAGGTGATGAGCTTGGTACTGGTGGAGGTTGAACTATTTCGCTATCATAGCTGTCTTGCCTATCTAATGTTGATCTACTACCACTTAGATAATATGAAGCAGGACGAAAATTGTCTGATATACTGAATCTGCTAAAAGGTGAATCAAGTGAAGTTTCTTTATCATCTTCTTCAGCTTCTGATATATCTAATCTTTCTTTTGAACTTTTTTCACCCTTTGCTGACCTTTTTAATGTATGATCTTTCATATTAGCAAAATTAGATGCTGTATCGGCCAAACTATTCGATTTTGCGAAATCTTCATTTGATTTTATTTGGGAAATTACGTTACTTAGCTCCATATAAACTGGCTCGGATTTCCCATTATTTACACAAACTATCTCATAGGTTTGCATATCATCCTCTTCAAGCCCTACATTCATTTCTACGTAAGGATTATCTTCATAGTTGTGAGGCATACTTTGGTCAAATACACTTATATTTTCTAATATGGTTTTATGTGCGGGTTCAATAGTTGAAATTTTTCGTGGACTCATTGGCAAATAATGGTCTTCGCTCAATGAAAATACTGGCGGCGTCTCTGATTTATCATCAATTTTTTCTTCTGTTATTCCAGATACAATATCCGTATTAACTTTTACTTCAACATTCTCAGAAGAATTTTCTACTTCATTATCCGAAGCTAATAAAACTTCATCTAAATCATTGTCTGTATATTCAATATGATTCTCTGAATCTGCTTCACTATCGTGAGTTTCATATCCCTCGTTATCACTCACTTGTGACTCATGCGAGATGTTAATTTGATTTTCTAATCCTCTCGATGTTGATGGTATAGCTTCCAGTTCATTACTTTTTGAATCAAAATTATTGAAATCATCATCACCACTGTCAATATCAGTAACTATTTTGGGAATAGAAATTGTGCAGAGAATATTCTCGTAAGCGTTTTCCGTGACGGAAGTTGTTTGTTCAGTAAACGTACTTTCTGCGAGTGAAGTAGAACTAAGTGCATGCGGAGATGTCAGCCGCGGTAAGGTAGGGCTAGTAACATTAACATTATGGGACCTTCCTGCCTGCATATCTCTCGTATTTTGCAGATCAGTGCCCGGTGTTTCTTCTGGGGTGCAAAAGCGAAACCATCGTTTTATTATTTTTCATTATAATTTTTATTATGAAGTAAGAAGACACTTACTGGCGATGTGCTTGTTAGTATTTAATTTTATATTTTATTTTAAAATAAATATATGTTAAAATAATATAACTACTCATACAAAGACACCAAATTAAAAAATCCATAACCCACCACCGGTACTAAAGTAGTAAAATTTCTTGTTAGTGACACTATGTCCCAGCAGGCAGGAAGGTACCTTTCCTTAAAGCGAAGTCATCATTATAATATACTATTGCGAGGTCAATGTAAGTATTACATATGTATGTATAATTATAACATCATAGAATATAATTAAAATATAATATTTGTGGCATTTTTATATTATTTTTATTATATTAAAACAAAAAACTATATTACAATGAATGAAAGTATTTGCTTATAACAATTATAATAATTAGTGTCTTAATGAAAATGGACGTACACTTTAATACAATTACATCAATTAAATATGTGAAGAATAATGTCTTTATTTTAACTAATTTCTTTATCTACAACTAAAAATTCATGCATTAAAAACAGCAAAATACATGCTTCTTCTTAAATATTTTTTTTATTGCAAAGAAGTATCCTAATTACTTCTCCATGCTATTTATACTCAGATCAACTTGTTAAAGTTTGCTATTTAGAAAGACGACTCTTACCTTCATCGTCTGAAGAATAGCTGTTGTAAGACGCATTTTTATAGGTCTTAGGCTTATACTGGTCAGATCGTAATGATTGTCTACTTTGATTCAAAGATCTCGCCAAAGAAATAGTTGCCGGTGTACTCTTTCTCGTGAGAGGAGACTGCAACATTCTTTGCTTCCACTCTAAAAGTCTTTTCATTGACTCTTCGCGCTAAAAAATATTTTTAAAAATCGTATAAATTGTTTTTTATTCTATAAATTTCACAAAGTTATTGTGCGAATAAAATTACAGAAATAAAAAAATATAAACACGAGTACCTGTTGTACTTTCTTTTCACCCTCTTTCTCAGAAGATGAAGGAAGCCTGGCACTTGCTGATCTCATAAATCCTTCAATATTTGAATCATATCTGTTTGCATCCTTAACAAAACCACTCACATTGGAACTATCGCTCATTACACTACCACTTCTGTTTAAATAATCCTTCTGTTTTTCTAGGTCTTTTTCTTTTAATGTCCAATTAGAATTTATTCCTTCTAGATCACTATATTTCGAATTGTAACTCACATTATCTCGAATATTTCTGTTTACGTTAAACTCAGTTTCATAGTTATTATTAATAGTTTGAGCATATGGTGAGTGTAATTGTTTCTCAGCGAGTCCACTTGCATATTTCTCTAAAGGAATTTGAATATTTCTAGGTCCAAGACCCTGTTGTTGTAAATATTGTGCCGACTGTCGCATTTTTTGTGCATAACTTTCTTCGGAATAATATTTATCTGAACTAGGATCGTAATAGGAATTAATATCTAAGCTAGATTTAGGTCTTTGCGGTTGTTTCGGTGGATCATAATTACTTCGTGTTGGCATAGTTTTGTTAAGGGCTTCATTCTTAGATTCGTATTCAAGAAAATCAGCGCTATGAGGACGTGGCATTGGTGGTTGAATGCCGCTTGCCTGCATCTTCTTCCTACGTAAAACTGATGGCCCGGTAAAGACTTTTTCTTGGGTCTGAAAAAATAAAAATGATTTACTTTATTAAAGTGCCTACATAATTATTATATTCATTGAACAAATTAATGAAATGGTATCTTACATAACCAAAAGATTGATCCTGCGGTGATTTATGACTAGATAGACTTACAGCATCGCGCGATGGGTTTGGTGATTTTACGTATGTTTTATCGTTACCGTAGGCTGCATAAATATCTTCGTAATCCCCGATCTTTTCCGCATTGTATGCAGACATAGTTGTAGATCTTCTATAAGCATCTGGGGTTCGTCTTTCAGCCAACCTCTCATTCATAGAACTTGTTGGTTTGTTTCCTTTGTTGTTTAAATCACCGTAAACTTCCCTTCCATACACATTTGTATCGACATATGACTTAGAATTCGTTCTCGATTCAGGATAGCTTTCATTATAAATCGATGATTTATTTGTTTCAGTAGGTGGTCGATTTACTTCGTCTTCTTTTTGCTTTTGTTCCATTCTCTCCCCATAATCTTGAAGAAAAGGATTGTAGTTTGGCTGTTTTTCATAAAGACTTTCAATTTTATCATCTTGCACTTGCTGTTGCTGATTTTTCCTAGTATCAAAATAAGGAGATTGAGGATTAGATTTGTATATGGATGGTGTGTGATTTTTATCTAGTGATTCAGTGACAGTATTTGTCAATGGTAATGATAAATTTTGCATATCATAAGATCGTTTGGTTTGATAGGGCATTTGCGTGGGCGGTGATTGCGGGTTGCGTGACGTGTAAATCTCCTGTTTAGTGCTGTAGTTAGTGTCCTGGAATCGAGTGTGATTGGTGCCTTGGCTATAATGTGATGCAGGTTTTTTGAGAAGATCATAATTTGGATCGTACCTGTAAGTTTTTAATTGAATCAATTTATATAATGTTTATTATAAATAAAATAAAAACAACATGGCTATAGTCATGGTCTTCATTTTAATATGCAAAATTTATACGTACATATCTGGACTAGGTGAATTGTATCCATCATTAGATCGTCTTGGTTTCGGTGGGGCGTTTGCGTATGTCGGACCTGCCGCTTCATCACCATCCTAGAAATTCATTTAAAAATTTAATAAGGAAAAAAACATAAAACACAAACAAATATAAAAATAGTGATCATGTAAAAAATTAAGTAATCAAATTATTATAAAAAATATTGAGTTGCGTCACTAATTAACTTGCACTATAATTTTGTGGTGACATCGGCGAATCTGCAGTTATAACCGCACATAATATCTGTCCTTGGTTACGCTCTACTGAATTAATTGTCAGTCACCTGAATCGGTAAATGTTCATGTACAATGAATAATACCTACCTCTGTTTTCGCAGCTGCCCGATCATTTTGTTTTTGCTGCTGCTCACTGAAAATAGAAACACTTGGAATCAATAAAGCAATACCTTTTGTTTCTACTCATCTCGGCGAAAATAATGGCATAAAATAATGTATTATTAGCAAGCATATTATTTATCGATTATCTTACGTGGAACTTTGCATAAGAGCTGCCATAGTGAGCGCTTTAACCCACTTCAACATAGCTTCCTGGTCTAACGCAGCTAACACATACGTCCGCATATTTGCGTGTTCCAATTTAAAAGCAAACTTCCGCATCACTTTATCATCTGCAGTACATGCTGATACTTTATAAGATGGCAAGAGCACTGATCCTAGAAGTTTTTCTTCGTCTTGGCCTGAAAAAAAGAAGAATAAAATCACATTTCACTAATATTTAACATATGTATAATATTAAAAATAATGCATAGACACAATACATACTTTTGTAGTAGAACAAGCAGTATTCCGATAAAACGAACCACCTTTTCCGCCAAACTTTCAGACCATCGGAACCCTGCTTATATAGTAAACCAGCCATAGTTACTGGGGCTGAAGGTATTCGTTGGGCGGTAGGTGAACGTAAAGCTTGGGTACCGCTACTACTTCGTCGACTTTCTAGAGAGGGAGATTTTATACTAGGCGTACTTGATTCACTTGATTTCATGGGTGAAACCATTCCAGGATTGTTCTTTTGATTATTAAATTCGGAAGGTGGAGATTGACTTTTTGACTTGCCATGGTCTTGTTGATTTTGTCTTTCTGCTTCCCGGAAATCGGATTGATTTGATTGCCATTGCGTTTCTTGATATTGCCTGTTAGGTATATCTCTATCTTTGTAATCATTACCTTTCGCGTACATCTCAATATCTTTTTGTATATCTGGACTACTATAATCTTTAAAATCATTTTTACTGCTATACAAATCTCTGTAAGAACTATCTGAATAAATACTATTTTGTAAATTTGGTGGTGGTTGAACGCCATGAATTTGCTGTAGCAGTAACTGCCGTTCAGCAAATTTTTGTTGTTGATGCATTTGAGCTTGATTTTGATAATGCATTTGTTGTTGCATTTTCATTTGTTGGATTTCATTGTATTGTCTTCTTAATAATTCGGTATTACTTTGTGGTCCTATTCTATTTGAATATGGTAGATACGGCTTAGACCCGTACTGATTAACATTAGGCCTATAGGTATGTTGATGGTTTTGATATATTTGGTTACTATCTTTCGGTGGGTTTCGTTTTAAATAATCTTGATATACTTCTGCATTATATCCTTTAGGTATATTTTGCATTAATTCGTGGTTAACATTTTGGTCTACGTGAATTTCCTGTCTTTCCAGTCGAGGAGGAGACTGTGCGTAATTATAATTGTCATTTGCTCCGTAATGTCTGGCGTAATCGTGATTTTGTCCGGTGCCATACATCTCGTGCCTGTTTTCAAGGAGCGGCGATCGTGCATTCATGTTGGAATGATATTGACTTTGCAATAGCTGGTGCATGACGCCATTGGGCTGAATTTGCGCGGGCTGATTGTTTAAATGCGCAGGTAACTGTGAATGCTGTGGCGAATATATTTGATCGGGATGGACATGATGTGCCATTAAATGTTGCTGTGTGAGAGGTTGTTGCGTCGCCGTCACATTTTTTTTATTCTCCATTTGAAAATCTGTCTGAGTCACCGGTGGATCAATCCTGAAACAAAGAAAACTTGTTTTAATACAAACATTACTATGTATACCAAAACTTATAGTACAAAATGAGTTGTTTTGTTAATATGGTCGTCACGTTTATGACGTGCTATAAGACATAAATTTATACGATTATGCTTTGCGTGTTTACCAGTACGTAAACGTTCAAATCGAACAGCCTAATCGAATCGTTACCGTCGCCGTTTGATAATATGAGTGTATGAAAAACTGCAAGCGAGTCAATATTACGCTTTATCACGTAACGTAACAGTAAACTGAAAACTTCGTTATCTTAAACAAGTATTTATAATCATTTAACTATAATTTGTCCAAATAGTAGTAATAGCAATAGCTATTTATATTTTTAACGAACTAATCAAATATAAAATGTTCAATTCAATTCAGAGATAGCAAACAGCATAACATCGTAGACAAATAATGTATGTGAGATTGCGATTGCTTACATGCTTGAATTAATTTTCCCACGCTTATTGAAACGATAAGAACAATAAAGATTGTGATGCATTTTTAACATAAATTATTGTTTACATAACTACTATCTTGTAATAACGCATTAAATTGATATTCATTAATGAAATTAAAGTTTAGTATATATACATAACTTTCGTCTATATAAAAGATACCATTTGTCGAAAAAAGTATACCTACTAGACGATAAAATCGATCCGTACGATATTTTTAACTGCACACTCTTTCGTATATTTTTGTTTAACAGAGACACTACGCTATTTGCAAAAATAGATTTGTCAAAATTGAAATAACTATAGGTAAGTAAAAACTTGAAACAATTAAAATGTACTTAAATTACTTAATTAACACAATAACGAAATTATTTCGTAACGTTCTTAATAACTGAAACATAATTTCATCGCTGTGACTAATAAAAACGGTTTCTATAGGAGAATAATTAGAGCAAGTCAAATCATGATTCGATATTCCGATAAACTTAAATATTACTTAATAGGATTTTAATTAACTCTGCTTCAAATATAGAAAATAGCTTATCTGTCTTAATGAGCGGAAGTGTAAACACGGATTGTCACTGCGGCCACTTCCTCGCTTGCTAATGACTCGTCGATCATCGTCCGACGAGGGAAGCTATGGTAATGATCTCTATTTCTACCAGAGTAACTCGAGAACTCGACACAATGAACGGTTTTCCTCTAAAACGATTTATCTTTTTTTTTATTTCGGTTGCTGACTTTTATTTTTAGTATTAAGTTATTCTATTGACTACTGTACATTTTTATTCGACTGAAGCAACGAGGATGATAAAGAAATTTTGTCTGATGTTTATATGTAGGTATATGTAGGACAGCATGCAAGCTTAAAAAAAAATAAACTTACAATTTATAAATAAACATTATAATCGATAATAAAGTCGAAGATTGTTTTGCACGCCACTTGATATAGTAATTAATAACTTAAATGTAGAGTCAATGGTTTGCATGTATTGCATGTATCACCTTATGAATTACGACGTGAAGTCCGAATGACAGAAACAACGGTCATATAAAAAAATCCCGTTTAAAACTTTCGTCATTTATTTCAATAAATTGTCATCGAGTTTTAATTGAAATTTAATTTTAAGTAATTATCATACAAGTTTTAATGTTTTTTTAAGTTAGTGAATTCTTTTCCTACTGTTTCTTAACATATTTACTTTAATCCCATTCAAATATTTTAATAAACGTTCTGGACCATATTTTAATCTCTCATCTCATTACTTTTAATCTTAACCTTCTTACCTCACAACTTATTTTTGTGTTCTTAAATCAACACTACATTGAATTAAATCATAAAAATCGTGACCAAAGCAAATAAATCTAAATTACCTTAAAAGTGTTAACAGCGTTGAGATTAAATTATTCACGATAATAATAACAAAAGCACTTAAAACACGTTGACTTAGTAAACATAGTTTGCAGAAAGCGGTTCATAATTAGCAAAAACTGTTTAGTCTCGGCTATCATGAATATTTCGTGGTCTATTCGGGGATAGTCTAGTTGGCGCCCCGCCAGGCCGCAATCCTGAGACCACGCAAGAGACAACGCCAGATTGATCTCATTTCAATGTCAAACTTGCCACTGACCCGATTTCCAGATTAAAAAGACATTGCAATAGTGCAACATCACTTTTGCTATTATAAATAAAAGGAAAATAATTCAAATATGAATACCTAAAGTAATGGATTTAACGGAGTTGGTTTAAAATAGAAATAAAAGTGTATATTATTCATCCAGAATTTTTAAAACAATTTTAACATATTTAAATGCAGTATGCAAATGTAACTAAAAACGGAACAATATGGAACACAAAATATGAATAGGTACATGAAAAATTTTGATTGCATGTTGTGCTATTTATTTTCCTTTACTCGGAACCATTTTACTAGAACAAGCAAAAAATAACGGACGTATGTTTAAGCGCTTTAAAAGCATTCTTTTGAAAATTTTCAGGCTATTTTCTGCGCAGTGCTTGTAAACTTAATGAGTTTTCTAATTTTTTACATGACAAAGAAAATTAAAATTCTAAATTAAGTATAAAATTACTACAAGGAATGCTTTAAGAAACTTTTAATGTGTCGTTTGTTTAATAGAAAAGAAATATAAGATGTAATGTAACTCGAGATAAGTGTATTTATTTCCAACGGTACATGTAAATAAGTATTTAGTTACACGGTTGCATACGAGTACTTTTTACGTGAATAGCAGGTAACAGCGTGTGATTTCACACTATTATCTTTACTTAAACAACTAGTTATTTATTACTTTTCCTATTTTTATAATTCTATCGTCATCTTTAGACCTCGTAGAAAATTATTATCTACTAATAACGGTTAAAATATATAATGAACCAAAACATAAATGGCAAAATATTATGAGTAAAACAAAACTGTTTTATTTCGCGTCTTTCAATATTTTGCGCAAACGTTTATGCATCGCGAAGCTTTTAATAAACATTTCATTGGAAATGATTACTGTTATCGGGATTTATAATCGAAATACAGCCTTGATATTTGAACGACGTGAATTGTGAGCACGTAATTTCTCATAGGCACTGACAATTGACGCTCCATCTGATTGCAGCACTTGAATAGAATAGCCGAAATCAAACTGTGCGCAATTTCTGATTAGAGCCACATTTGCTCAAAACTGTATAGACGTTTCTACTTTGATGTGATGATAATAAGAATACTTGAAATCTAAATTTGCATAGACTGTTGATTCCTTATACGCAAATTAAATTAATCAATTTTTGTCACTATAAGCTAATATAATAATTTCTAGGAAGGTACTGATAAAGTTAAACATAGCTGGCCTACACCTATTTTTGTTTTATTACATTATAGATAACGACTACCGATTACCAAAAAGTCAAAATAGAAAATAAATTTTTAAATTGAGATGATCAGCTTTCATAAATTAGAAATCAAATCTCTGTTGCAATAATCTAGGTATAAATCGAACGAGTTCGTTAAGAAAGAACACGATTGCATTAGAGGCTCACTAGAGATTACACTGTATTAATTACTGAATCCGATTTTATTACGGATAAATAAAATGTTATTAACGACTCAGATTTATTAACCACATTAAATGCCTTACTTTATAATTAAGATTTTATTTAATAAATTGAAGAGCAAATCCAATCGTTAATTTAATTAACTTTATTGTAAATGTTATACCAATCCAAGTGTTATTTATGTTATTATTTAATCAAACTTATATATTAAATGTGTGAGAAAAAATATAAGTTAGTGTAAATATTTCGAACACAGTAGGTACTTTATTAGGTTCAACTGATTAATGCATAGACTATTTACACTAATTCTAAGCAATTAAAACTTACGATCGTGCAAATAAAATATTTGAAATTGAATGACTTTATTATTGTATTTTGTTTTTATTCTAACATAACTAACATATCAAAAACGACGTAAAGAATTTAGATACTTTTATTCGTGCAGCCAAAAATATCGGAAAAAGTGCAGTACAGTGCAGTTGAAAAAAAATATCAAAATGTTTCGAGAGGTGTTATTAAAGAAATCTGGTGCAAATGGACGCTTCAATGAGCTCTCTCAATGGAGTACTCTGGTGATATGACTTCAAAGGATGTTTGTTTTAAAAGCTATCCACTGATGACTGAGCGGCTTTGTGTAAACTCAGCGTCGTTGAAATAATAATATAACCGTATTGTATTATATTATAATTATTATCTACTTAATGAAACTCTGTACGCTGTTTGTAAAACAAGGTGTAGCTCTAATACCTTCGTGTAGAGTATGAAAAATGAGAGATAAAATTTCAAACCAATTGTGTAAAGAAATTGGCTATTTGTATGAATAGATACAGACTGTATACTTAAAAAGATAACTTTAAACATTTTATTACAACGCTCTTAAAATTATAATTTGATACCTTTTAAATAGCAATTAAGATAAACAAACAATAACAGGAAGCGTGTCTTGTCTATCTGTTTACTCACGAAGGTTGTATCAGCTATCATATTCGGCTATTAGCATTTTTTAAACCGTTGAATAAAAATTAAGGAAGGTCACTGCTTGATGCTTTTGCTAACGATATCGTGACTTGAACAAGGCTGGGACAGGTGATTTTCTTCAACTTTTCTAAGAAAAATACTCCCAGGACAGATGAGAACACAGAAATTAAAAGAAAAAAAGTTGTTGATGCAATACTACTTGTAGTTGGCACCATTATATAATGATATTGTAAACAGTACCAATTAAAGTCGGTTATTTTTTCTGTGAAAAACAATGTTGTAATAATGAGGCTATTTTCGATAGCGAACATAAATATTGGGAGAAATTGAAGTTATGTAAATAAGTACATTGATAACACTGTCTTAGATTTTCGCGATTATTACTCATTGAAATAAAACTACTTTAAACGGATTTTAATCGCGTATATTAATTATTTTTGTCATCCCAACGTTTCGAG
>DVRM01000047.1:0-14697 GCA_018232405.1 Junonia genoveva | reverse complement strand
TTCTCGATCCATACACGGTAATATTGCGTTGTTAGTTTGCGTAATGCGTATACATACGTATTCAATATGTACGACAACTCGTTATGAGGCTCGTTGATGATTTTAACGACGGTATGTTATGAAGATTTTTATAATATAAATACCTAACAGTTATTTTTAGATTATATTTCATTTTCATTTTAAGTGTTCTTACTTTCAAGAGCCCTTTGTCTACACTTGGGACATTTACTGGCAGTTATGATAAACAGAAAACCCAGTTTCGACGTTTAAGATTTTACCTGAACATACAGTATGTTATTGCGTCTTAAATTAGCTTGTGTCTTAAATTTCCGAACAATCGACCAAAAGTCTAAATTCTTCGAAAGCAAAAACACAATCACAATTAGCAAAATAAACACATTTTCTCTAATTAATTCACTATCAAACGTATTAAAACGAAACAATCAGAGCATTCAAGTTTGAATAACGACTATCGCAACGTCACAATAACGCTAAACAGAATTTCAATATCTGTGTCGAGTCCACACGCTGCCAGTCAAAAACCGCACACGGTCGATTCAAGAACAATACCTACGTATGAATGGTCAAGTACTCTAACGGTCCGTGCCTCGGTCAAAGCTGGGAGATTCTACATATTCTGCGGTCGTAACGGTGTATACGTTTTTGTTAAAACTCGCTTAGAAAGTTACGGTGCGTTGCATTTGACGCCATATAATATGATGGAATACGAGAACGTTAACGCCTTTTCCATCTTTTTTTATTTATAATCTAAATGTATTGTTAAATTAGTAGGACGGACGTGTACGTTATGCTCAGCTTACCCTTTGAAGTCAACTTTCTAAAGGTATTCTCGAAACTATGCTTAACATTTTCTATAGTAGAATTCAGTATTAAAATAAAATGGAAGTTTGTTCCTTTAAAAGAAATGACGTAATCTTAAATTAAAAACCAATATTGGAATTTAATGTTATCTTTCCATCTTAAAAAGCAGACTTCTCAATACATAATGACGGCAATGTTGATGCAGACAAAAAGGTACCGGCAAACAATATAAACATTGAATCGACACTCGATTTCGACAAAGAGATTCAACGACGCACGATCGCCAGGAAAGGGAAGCGAGAGCGTTTGCTCTCCATTTATCAATTGTAGAAACTGGATGAACACAATAAAGTGTTCTATACATAGAAAGAATGGATAAGCATATTACATTGTACTTCAGAACAATTTTCAGAATTATTAACGTAATGACTCTTTAAACTAACGGAATGTGAAATATATTGCATGTTATAATTGAACGAAATCATTATCTGTTATCGCACCGTAATAGCGTCATATAAATAACCCGAGTCCGCTGAATACGTGATTAGGCTCGATAGTGAATCTGTACCGCATAGTTCTCGTAGAATAAATTGAGCCTGCCGTTATCTGAGATGATACAAAGCTGGTCACATCTACGTTGGCTTTGTGTAACATTAATCTTGTAGCTTAGTTCGATTTGATTACGATTGTATTTGTTTTTTTATTTGAGTTGAGCGGATACTTGTGAAGTTTTATGAAAATTGGTGTTTTTTGTAATACGTTTAGTAACATCGACGTAATTGTACGCCTCCACGTAACTGTACGAAGCTACATTTCTTGCAAGACTCTAAGAGAAGAGAAGAGGAACTGTAATCTTATTATAATTTACTTAAACTCGAGTATAGACTTATTGACCTAATACTTCGCTAACAGACCGCTACACTCAAAATGGATAAATGATATTCGAGGGTATTTGAACTCCCTAACCTCTGAAACAGCTCGTGAGCCCAACCTTTGACCTCAAAGAAAGTGTTTTTTTTTTACTTTCTTAGTAAGCGGTAACGCATTTGTGATTCCTCTGATGGCAAGTACCTACATATTACTAATTATATTGTATATATTTTTGAGATTCAGGTATCAGGTTGTTACAACGCATAGGAGAGACCGCGGACGTGCTGCGAAAGCGATCCCATAGCCTCTCCGTTTTCTGTGCTGCGGCGGCCATCGCAGGGGGTTTTAGTGAGTGCAACCACATATAAGCTGACATCCCCTCCCCGGGGCGGGTATCTATAAAGATTTACCCTACATAAAAAACCTGCATAGCTAATTTTCGCTTTTCTTTATAAAATGAAATAATCGATAATTCTAAGGATAAAATAAAATCCTATTTAAAGAATGAGATCAAAGTAAAAGCTTAAAGGATAATTCACACGTTTTGAAGAAACCAAACCCACGCCAGTGAAGCCATTGTTTGTCATGTGATAAATTGCTAACAAAATTTAATACGTTTAGGAATATAGAATTATATTATAAAAAAGTTACAAGTTTCATCGAAGAAAAAATGTCAAGCAAATAGATAGTGAGCCAATTTACGTCTAGAGGGGAAATGGTCGCTGGAAACCAGACGAGATCTCACTACTTAACGAGCAAGGCACAATAGATTAAGAATATGCGTTGAAATAAAACTAGTTTAGTATAAGAACTAAATTTCAATCACGTATTCAAAGAAAATTTAAATCACGTATATTAGTTATTTTTATCATCCCGACCGACGTTTCGAGCACTTTACAGCGTTTGTGGTCACGGAAAGACAGTGTATTTGAAATGTGAAGTGAATCGCGAAAATCTAAGACAACATTATAATTCTTATACGTTGCAAGGACATTCTATGATAAATGATTAATTTTGTTAAACATTTGTGTGTTAATTTTATGTTTATATTATTATATCCATTATTCGGATTATTCAGATTGTTACCAATTTATTAAAACTTGCATTTTACTCTTTAGAGAAAAAAATGTAAACATTTAATAGATCGAAATTAAAAACAATATAGGTACGTGCGCATGTATTTGAATTACTAATAGTAGTTCTTTTTGTAGACTAGGTATTATATTCAGTATTCAGTAATTCTTACAATCATCTCAGTTAAATATTTCGAAGGAAATAAAATAACAAGCATTGAATGCACTATATCGGTTTTGTGGTCGTTTATCTGTATTACGTACACATTTATTATTAATTACATGCTTTCAGTAAACTGATTATCGGTTAATTTATAATGTTTACATAAACATTATACATGTTCGTGTTTTATAAACTGTTTCATAAATATTGTCCGACGACAAAACAGGGAAGTCTCGTATTACCGTACAAGTTTCGGACCACCGATTTCGATATGTTGTGTAAGATATTTTTGTCTTATTTTCAAGTCATTTTTTTTTATAAATTTTACACTTTTCCGTCACAAAATATAATTGACAGGAATTAATAACGGAATATACCTACACACATTTGTGCTCGTTCTCCATTAAGTATTGAGAACCTCTTTCTTTCTTTGAAATCGATTAAAAATAAATCACAATGTAGTATAGTGTTTGTTGCGAGTCATATTTTTGCTATTTTAATTAAAACTATAATGTTTCCAATATTAATATTTGCATTTCATAACATACCGTAACTATGAATTAATAAGTAAGCATAAACAGTGATTGAGCTGAATTTAATATGATTGTGGGGCGTGCTGGGAAATATATTTGACAGACTGTTGTTATAATAATACTGAATTAGATAATATGTACATTTAATTTTTCAATTAATATTTTTATTCGTATTGTTAGTATGTTGTTAGTTTCATGCGCTATTACGTTTTTCTGTGGCTTTTCATGTGCAAAATAAATATCAAACAGAAATATTACAATAAAATTTATATTAATAGATCAGATATGTCTAAAGCCAATACATATTACTGTTAGCAGTGCAAGAAATTGGAAAAAATATTGTGTGTGTCTTCATTCCTCACGTAACGACGCGACGTAACGATAGAATAGTAGTGTCTGTCATAAACGTTGTTGTATTTAAAGCATTAGCGATAGTACATACATACATTCAGGTTTCAATAATTTAAATTCTGATTCAAAAGGAAAATGTTGCTAGAATTTTCGCCTCCAGCCTACGCAAATATAAATTGTTGTGTTTATTTTAATATTTATATAAGAACATAGTTATCAAATATTTTGTTTGAGGTTTGGTAACTGTTTAACAATTTAAATATGACCTAAGCGTTTCCCCTTGAGAACTGAGGACTTAGTAAGGTCTTAAAGTTCTTTCATAGGAGATATAACTTTTCGACAAATGAATGAGAGTGTTGTCCTCCGGCTCCAACTCCATTACGTTGATGGCTGTTTCAAACAATGTTACACTGACTTCAGACAATATTGAGGTTTGTATCATTTATATCTCTATTATATTTACTTATTGTTCGTAAAGTTTATCACGAGGTTAATTGTTTTCGTGCTCTTGTTTATGCTATTATGAATTTATGATGGTCTTAGTTTATAATTTTTCTATAGGTATAACGTAGCTCTTTTATCGAATCAGTTAAAAGACTAAGTACTCACATATATAAAATAATATATCATGGGTTAATTCATCGATATATCGATGATTACTCATTTAAGAAGTAGCAAGCATTTATAAAAAATTAGCACGTATTTATAAAAAGTCAACAGTAAATAATTGCCAGCGGAATATGATTTCACGGAATTTATTAATATGTGTTATGTCCATTAATATGTTACGTAATATTCTGTGTTATATTATAAAATTAAATTTACCACCATATACAAGGTTGTGGCAGATAATCAATAATATGACACATTTAAAACTACTCGTATACACAATGTAACGAATACTCTTTACGACTACAGACTAAGTTAATGTAGCTTAGGAGACCTTGTATTGTTTTTCAGTGTATTCTAATTGGATATTAATGTTACGCTCTTGAGTGGAAGCTTTGTATTGAGACAAATGTTTTAATGTCAGTAATGTCTATCTTTAAAGATTAAACTATGTTGAGGGATAAAAACGGATACTAAGCGTACAAAAATACTTATTAATGAAAACACTGAATTCCTTTAATATTATAGGTTACCAGATTATATTCGAAGTACATTTTTCGTTAATTTCAAATATTTTAAAAGGCAGGATTTTTGATGTTTTATTGTCCAAATGTCGTGTAATGAATACCTTTTCTATGATAAAAGCTAATAGAATTTCTTTCTTGCATTCTTCAAAATCCGGATAATCGATTACAGTGAATAATTGAATGTCCCTGTATAGAATTGATCGGGATAGTCGACATTCTATTGTGAGTGTATTTCAATATGCAGTATTCGTGAAAACTGAAGAAAATATTAAGGGCGTGCTTTTAAATACTTATATATACTTTTATAAGACATGTTATATTGAAACGCATTTGATAATACTTTTCAAAGCCCAGTATAATACCATGGTACGATGCTATAGAATGGAATAGGATGAATAAACAGTTTTAGTCAAAACCGGGAGAACAATGGGAGATAGTCGAGGTGAATCCCTGAATGAGCCGCATAAGCTTTGAAATATCTGCGGCCTCGCAACGATCACTTTAAAAGCCAGCTCAAGCTCGGTTTGAAACTTCGATAAAAATCCGATTAAAGGATAATGGGTAATGTACTATGGGGCCCGTACCCAAAAAAAAGTTGACTGTAGCATTATGAGTTATATCGGTAATAGTTGCCCTTAAGAAGTAGTTTTATTGTCCTTAAGGCAGTATGCCTGAATTCAATTGGAGAAAAAAGATATGAATGGTTTTAAATAAAATATTACGAAAAGTTCTTTATTTTTATTTGTAATACTCGTACATAAAACTCAAACTTCTTAACAGTTTATAAAAATTCTATCAGCTATACATCATCAGCTACATTATCAGCGAGTAGCATAGGCTACTTTTTATGCCACGAGATAGTTTAGTTAACTTACTCATTAATTAATTATCATACTTATCAACTATGATATCGTAGGCAATGGCCGGACCTAAAAAAGTTTGATTTTTTTATAGGGCAAGGGGGCAAACGAGCTGACATATCACCCGATGGTAAGTATACTGCCACCCATGGGCATTCGTAACACCAGACGAGCTACAAAATACGTAGCCGGCCTTTTAAATGCGAGTACGCTCTTTTTTTAAAGGTCTGCAGATGATATCTGTCCATAAATACCGCATGCGGCAACTCACTCCACAATTTTGTGGTACGGGGCAGAAAGCTTCTGCTAAAATGCACAGTAGTGCTCTGCTAACTGTAAAGGTGGTGGGTGTGGTAGAGTTGGCGCGTTGATCAATTGCGGAAGAAGGCGGCAGGGATCAACCCGAACAGTTCCTCGGAGTAATCTCCGTTATATAAGCGATAGAGAATGCATAACGAAGCTACATTTCTACGCAATGGGCAAGGAGTTAAGACGATCAGAAACTTCTTCGTCCTCCGCTCAATGCGATCTAGAGGGAGAAGCTGGTACTGGGGAGCCCTTGCCCTTGCGGAGATGTAAACAGAATTCCATGTGAGGCCGAACCTAAGCCTTATAAAGTTGCAGGCGGTGTGCCGGTGTGAAATACTGTTTTCTCGATCTATTTAGCCCGAGCTTCTTCCAGGCTAATTTGGCCTTATTCTCCAGATGGTCACAAAACTGGATTTTGCTCGATATGTCGACGCGAAGAATTTCGATATTGGCAGCGGCAGTTAAAAGAGTGCTCTCCAAACAAAGCAATATAACAAAAGGCAGCTTTTAAGCGGTGAACGCGCAAACTTGGATCTTCTTAGGGGTTGAACTGGATCAGATTTAGTTTACCCCCATCTGATATTTTCTGAAACAATGTTTCAGTTTCAGGCTCTTTGTGCTTAGCCGTTTCCATCTATGAATACGTAAGCCCTTGTTTGTATAGGTAGGCTAGGCAGGCACGCATGAGTCGATTGCATTGGATCAATGGAACACTAATTAAGTAATCAAAAGCAACGAAAACCAAGAAACGAAAACCATTAAAAATAAAAAATTCAGGTCTCAATATTTTTTTTTTCTAATTGAATTCAGGTATGCTGGCAAAGGAAAAATTAAATTATATCAGAAGCACAATAAATACTGATGAAGTTCATGAGCTACAATCAACTTGTGTTTGGGTACGCTCTTACCCATCCTCTTTTACATTATGAAAATAGAATCGAATGCATTTATTTTGGTTCGTCATGATAAAACTTAGAGCTTACGCATAAAATTGCTGGCACAATGAACGTTATAAATTAATTTTTATTGCACTAAATTCGTAATGTAAATTGAGATCTTTTTTACTTTTCTATAACATTTCCTAGCTTTCCAGAATGTGAGGTTAGTTCACATTTAAAAAACTTAATTAGCTATCATGAGATTCCTCTTAAATTAAACTATTGAAAAAGTTTGAGAACTGATTCATTAAGAACCCATAAGGGGAGACCGATCGAAAGCATCTACTATCGGTTGGTTTACTTTTAAAATTTAACAACCCACAAAAAAGGCAATACTTATTTTATTTTATATATTATTTGTACTAAGAGAGAAGTGTAAGAAGATCCTAGAGCTTAGCAATACTGTGGTCAATATTATGTTAAATTTCGGCCATGGTGCGGCTCTGAAATTTATCATTTTGATAAGAACCAGGTAAAAATTTAAAACAAGAATAAATTTAAATCCGAGCGCACGTGAAAATTATCCATATAATAATATGTACTAATTTAAATTATCTTATCGTATCAGATTTTTATGATCGACTTAAACCAATTTACAGTTTGGGATTTCCAGATTAGTAGTTTTGTATAATTACTCAATATACCACTTTACAAATAAAAACGGTGAAAAATTTTTTTTTATGAAAAACATAAATTTTTTCAATGTCATATACGTATATATGACACGGGTTTTCAATTCTAACTTTTCTTTTGTAATAAATATGTTAAGAAACATTTGTAGTGTTACTTTTCTGAAGCTTATGATATTAAATATAATGTTAAAAAATACATTAGTAATAACTCTCAGTACTGTAGCTAACAAATTTAAACTTTTTCTTCAATATAACTCAAAAAATAGACTAAACTCTTTAAATTCTTTGTAGTTTAATTATAGACAGGCGATACTTATTATGGATTTAGTATATGAATTTTATTTACATTAATCTAATGTTTAAATCACAGT
The DNA here is from genome assembly GCA_018232405.1 of Junonia genoveva. Lineage (NCBI taxonomy): Eukaryota > Metazoa > Arthropoda > Insecta > Lepidoptera > Nymphalidae > Junonia > Junonia genoveva. The sequence goes on along the minus strand of DVRM01000047.1, from coordinate 6,639 downwards.
TAACAGTGTGGGGCGGTAGGCAAAGAAAACTATAACACTGTTCTGGGATTATAAGTTTCGATTTTAATATCTATTTTTAATCTAAGTTAACAAAATTCATCAGTTTATTAAAGTTTAAGTGCTATTATATACTCACAAGTGTTATCTCAGCTTAATATATGCATATAGTGCTTATTTAAACATTTCACCTGCACTGTCCTGCCGGCACAACAAACTTCATCATTATAAACACTGAGTTTGTACAATTTATATCAAACATGGCAAACTATTACACTGTAATGGAAACACAAAAGGCACTAGAAGCTTCCTTGCTGGAGAAGATGTTGGAATTTGAGAAGCAGCTCAAGGCAAGTACCCCAGGGAGTAACATTAATCTCGCAGCTCTGTCTGATGAATTTAATTGCTTTAAAGATCACGTCTGGTCAATTCTAAGCCTTCTCAGACAGCAGATAACGGAAATCAGCCGAGTTGTTGATAATGTGGAGATGAGACATCGCAGGAAGTATTTGCTTTTTAATGGTGTGCCTGAAGAGGCGAATGAGGATCTCACAAACACTATTTCTGGGATCTGTACAAGCAAGCTTGGTATTCCTGATGCAACTAAGGATAAAATTATTGCCTGTCATCGCCTCGGCAAACACTCTGAGGGTAAACATCGTCCCGTGCTTGTAAGGTTTATTGACCTTAATTTAAAAAGTGCCATCTGGAAGAAAAAGGCAAGTCTTAAGGGCTCCTCTTTTGTGCTATCAGAGTTCTTAACTCACCAACGCCAGTCTCTATTTCTACTTGCTCGTAATAAACTGGGTATGAGGAATTGCTGGAGTTTAGATGGCAATATATTTGTCAAGATGCCTGATGGTTCCAGACATCGTATTGACTCAGAAGAGAGTCTTTCTAAGCTGACTGGAAAAATCGATGTTGCCGGTGAGGCATCTTCATCAGGTACGCAGGAAAACTCATCAACCGGTCTCAGTTCCAAGCCCAAACGTGCAGTGAGAGCTAAGAAATAGTGTTTATTATTTTATTTTTATTTTTTTATAATTGTTAACTTCAATCTTATACTTATAGTATCATATTATTGTCTTCTCGTTATAACATTCTCGAGCCATTGCATATCTTATAAATAAGGGTATTCTTTTGTCATATTTGAGCGTATCACGTTATTTCTTTGTACTTTTATTGCTTCCCGTGAATGTTGTAATTCAATCTTTATGTTGTAATTCAATTCAATTCAATTATTATTTGGTGATTAATTTTCAATTTGTAGTTTACAAATAAAAACTCCGGTATTTTAATAATTGAGTTGACGTTGACTTTTGACACAACAACTTGTTGACTTTAGTCATATCGGAAAAGCAAAGGTATTATTCCGTACAGCCTAACAGCATAAACATTAGATAGATATTTTTGCTTTTTAATTTTATTCGAAATATCTAGATAGATATTTACTTTTAAATTGCATGTCTTTTGTTTATCAACATTTGATTATTATTGTGTTGAGGTGATCTCTGAGTATAAGTCGAAATCAATGTCTAATAATAGATAGATATGGATGATTATAAATGTAACGTCTATATTTTATGTCTGTAAACGATAATTTATTCATATTTAATTTAAACTGTGTATATAATCTTAAGGTCCATATTTACGGAAGCGGTTTCAGTCGATAGCGACTTCTCTGCGACTTAAATGTATGTCATGCGTCCACATTACAGCGACTTATTAGTACTTATTCAAATTTAATCATCTAAAGAATTGATAAATATTGTGGTATACATTGTATTTAATATCTTGAAATTATAAATGAATATTATATTAAACCTAATATGTAGTTGATAAAGCTAATACATACTATAAATTATTGATTAAAGTCGTTAGTCGCTTGCGACATTTCAGACTTGCAGCGACTAAAGTCGTTGTATCGCCAGCGACGGTCTAGACCTGACTTTTTACAGCGACTTGAGGTCGCCGGCGACTGAAGTCACTGCCGTCAGTACCCACCTACAAAGTGTTATTAATTGTAACCTGTATTCATTTCTATTATTAATTTTAGTACATACGATGTTTTTGATAACAAAATAAGAATACCCTTGTACTTGTTGTTATTAATTAATGTTACTATGTCTTTGTTCCTATTGGCCTTGGCCATTTAAATTTTCGTATTTTCTTATCCACATTGTTTGTTTTTTTTTTATGTTTTTATTTAGTGTTTATTATATTGTTATTGTGTTAATGTAACCGTCAACCGGCGGGACGTGCAGAAATAATGATTAATTGATATAGTATTAATATTTATTGAAATAGTATATACATATTTATCTTATTTTTATTAAATATATATTATATATATTGTATTTAGTTTATCGAAACGTACAATTAAAATTGTAAAATTATGTCTACTACAGATGATGATATATTTTTATCAGCATGTAGTAGTAGTTGTTCCTCTGACGTAGACGATGATTCTTTCCATGTTCCTGAAACGCTTGGGTCCTTGCTTAGTAGTTCTTTTCTCAATTCTCCTCACTTTTTTAATGTATGTCATATTAATGCTCAAAGCTTACCTTCTCATTTTTCTGATTTTCTTGAAGCCTTTTCCAATGCCCCTGTAGACGCCATTTTGATATCCGAAAGCTGGTTAAAACCTTCTCTTAGTTCCTGCTTATACAGTCTTCCTGGTTTTGTGCTAATTCGGAACGACCGTATAGGCAAAGGTGGCGGAGGTGTGGCTATTTACCTACGCTCTGAGATTCCCTATAATATTCTTTTTTCATCTCCTTCTTCATTCTCGTTCTCCGCTGAATTTTTATTCATTGAAATCCGCCTCAGGGGTGTGAAAGTGGTTCTTGGAGTTATTTATTGCCCTCCTGCTGTTGACTATTTCTCTTCACTTGAACCTGTCCTTGAGTCCCTTTCATCGGATTACACACATCATGTAATCATGGGCGATCTGAATACAGATATGTTAAGAATTACTCCACGCTCTTTAAAACTTTCTAGCCTCTTAAATTCTATTAATTTCAACATTCTCCCTTCTGGAGCTACACATCATAACTTTGATTCGCCTGATACTTGGTTGGATGTTATTATGGTCTCCTCAACAAATGATGTCATTAAATATGGTCAATTATCAGCTCCCGGATTCTCTCGTCACGATCTTTTATATGTGTCCTACAAGCTTAAGCCTCCTAAAATTAAACCTCCTACAGTGTGGATGCGCAATCTTGCTAAAATTAACTTAGAAAACTTAAAAAATGATGCAGAATCGCTTGATATGTCTTTGGTGTATAATTCATCGACAATTAATGATAAAGTTTCTCACTTCAATACATCCATTTTATCACTTTTTGATGAACATGCACCAATGAGTCCTGTCAAGATAAGAAGACCGCCCGCTCCTTGGATTACTAAAGGGGTGCGTATGGCTATGTCTCGTCGTGATCGTGCTTTCCGCAAATATAAACATGACAGGTGCAAAGAAAATTGGGAATTATATAAGGCTGCACGCAACCGGTGTAACTTAATGGTAAGAACAGCCAAACGCCACTATTGTCATATTAACGTAAGTAACTCGTCTCCGGCCTCAATATGGAAGTTTCTACAAACATTAGGTATAAATAAGCGTAACAATAAAATTTCTTTGCCTTCATTGTCTCCTGATAGTTTAAACTCTCATTTTTCTTGTTCTACTCTATTATGTCCCAATATTAAATTACGTACTATTTCAGAAATTGAATCCATGGCCTCTCCTTCTTTTAACGAATTCGTTCTTTCTCCAGTGTCTGATGAAGAAATTCGTAAAATTATACTGTCAATCACATCTAATGCTACTGGTGTTGATGGCATTAATCGATATATGATAACATCTATTCTTGACTATATACTGCCAGCTATAACTCACATTGTAAATTTTTCTATTTCATCAGGAGAGTTCCCTGTGCTATGGCGTAGAGCTTATGTTATTCCTCTTCCTAAAGTTTCCAACCCCTCCCAGTTAAATCACTACAGACCCATTTCCATTCTTCCTTTCTTGTCAAAAGTCTTAGAATTAAGTATTTACCAACAAGTCTCTTCCTTTGTTTATAACAATAATATTCTCAGCTCATATCAGTCGGGTTTCCGACCAGGCCATAGTACAGCTACTGCTCTTCTCAAAGTAACTGAGGATATTCGGATTGGTATGGAGAATAGATTGATCACCATACTGGTCCTTATTGATTTTTCCAACGCGTTTAACTTAGTAGATCATGATATTGTTCTTGCCATTTTTAAACATTTAAACTTTTCTTCATCAGCTCTGGACTGGTTCTCCTCATATCTTCGCGGCCGCCAGCAAGCGGTCAGGCTGGATCAATCTCTTTCCGGGTGGCTTGACCTATCTGCTGGCGTGCCGCAGGGTGGCATTCTTTCTCCTATTATTTTTTCTATTTTTATAAATTTTCTTACTTATAACATTGACTGTTCTTACCATTTCTACGCCGATGATCTGCAACTCTATATTCATTCTAAGTTAGAGGATATCGATTCAGCTGTAAATAAAATTAATCGAAACCTTACTTACATATATAACTGGTCTAATAAATATGGTATCATGGTGAATCCAGCTAAGTGTCAGGCGATCATTGTTGGTAGTTCGCGTATCATTTCCAAGTGCGATATTTCTTCTTTGCCGAATATCGTGTTTAATAACAATATCATACCTTACTCTCAACATGTTAAAGATCTCGGACTGCACATTGATTCAACTTTGAGCTGGAAGGTGCATATTAATGAAGTTAGTCGCTCAGTCACCGCCACCTTAAGGTGTCTCAATAGATTAAGAAATTTTCTCCCTATTAAAACCAAAGTTTTGCTAGTGCAAGCCCTTATATATCCGATCATCGATTACGCTGATGTGTGTTATGTCGATCTCAATGAAATTTTTTTAAACAAACTCGATCGCCTCATAAATAATTCCCTGCGTTTCATCTTCTGCCTTCGAAAATTCGACCACATTTCCCACTGTCGAACCGAACTCAAATGGCTCCCTATCCGCCAACGCAGAGATTTACGGCTACTGTGTTCTCTTTTTTCTATTCTTTTTGACCCTCTTTCCCCTAATTACTTAAAGGATAAATTCAAATTTCTTTCTGACAATCACGATCGACAGCTACGCTCTATTGATTCTCTCCTTCTCTCTTTTCCCAGTCACTTCTCTGGTTTCGTAACTAATGCTTTCTCTGTCCAAGCTGTCAGATTATGGAATAAACTTCCGGTAGAGATTAGAAAGGCTCCTACTAAGGCATTTTTCAAGCGTCGTTTACAGGATCATCTTATTAAAAACCTCTCTTAAGTTTCTCCTTCTTTCTCTCACTACGCTGTGTTTTTTAAATTATAGAAATTTATATTTGTTATTTATGTCTGTTATTTTTTATCATACATGTATATATAATTATAAATGTGTATTCTCATGCATATATATAATATTTTATCTATGTTTTTGTTTCATTATTATTATTATCGTATTTATTGTAAAATTTATTGTTACCGCCTTCATGACTTTCTGTTTGGCCTAAAGGTTGACTGGTAGAGAATGCCTTCAGGCATTAAGTCCGCCTTTTGTTCCAACTTTTTGTTGTTGGTCAATAAAGTATTTAAATAAAAGATCCAAAACAAGCTTAAACAAAATCTGACCAACACTTTAGGAAAGCAGACATGACAATCATCCACTTTTATTTATAACGTTAAGTTATTAATTAAAGAAGTCAACTTTTTAAAATAACTAGCGCAGTCAATAGATGTTGTCCTCTCCAGTATCAGCGCCTCCTACAGGGGTCAATTTTATTTAAATCGATCTAATCATTCAGGAGTTTGGTGACAAACATCAGCACAATAGATTTTTATATAGAAATATTAGGTAACATGAGTTAGGATCACAAATAACCATATTACTACCATAATTTATTATTTATATACAAGTTGTTGATCAAGTGCCCTTCTTTTAAATATAAAAGACCTATTCAAATAAATATGAATCGCAAAGACAAGGTTCTTATTTTGTGTGAAAACTTTTAATTATAAAAAAATAACTTATTACTTTATTATTAATCATAAACAATAGACAATTATGTCATTTAAGTTTATTGTGTGATAATTTCATTTCTTTATCCAACTTTAACAAAAAAGGGTTATGTTTTCTTTCAATATCTCTAGTATGGATGTTTGTAACTTACTGTTTGAGTGGGTCAAAGTTGCGGTTGCAGCTTGAAATGTTGGGGAGGGTCATATGTTTTCGGAGGATCACAAATAAAATACTAGACTTTATAATAGAGTTTTTTAGTAATTGTAATTCTTATAAGTGGCTTGGAATGTTTCTGTGAGTTTAAAAAATTGGAGATTTTGACATGTTTTATTCAAATTTTTACTTTGCCACCAAAGATTATTGATATGGGGCCGTCCATTAATAACGTGAGACTCAAAAGGGGGGAGGTGGTACGGAAAATATCACGAAACATCACAAGGTGGGAGGGGGGGAGCCTCGTTAGTCAAAAAGCGCTATTTTTGAACCGAAATATTGAACGGCGCGATTTGTAGTAATACTACAAATTTATCCAAATTTTGGCTCCTTCCAAAAAAATACTTCCAAATAAAGACTTCTAA
>DVRM01000046.1:0-14731 GCA_018232405.1 Junonia genoveva | reverse complement strand
GAGAGGAAGAAGACTGAGTAAATTAAAAGTGAGGAATTTTGCCAGTTGGAATTGAATTTTGGTATTGGTGTAGGAATTTTTTTGTTTGTTTTGACTTTAATGAGCGGAATAGGTGAAATATTTAATTACACATCTATAAAATGTATGTATTTTTTAACAAAGTTAATAAAAACACTCATAAATCTACTTGTATATCAATCGTCTTATTCTTCAGCTGTACGTTTTAACACAAAAAGCTTTCCTTTAGAGGGTAGGTGCACCTCAATGTGTCAACAGCTGTTTGAAGTATTTCTAGATAGTTTAATAAAATTATTCTGTATTTTGTGCTATAAATTGTTCAAAAGTTACTAATCTGTGTCTTGCTGTCGTGCCTTCATGTAGTGAAAATATAATTTCGTGTCTTCAATAATTGTATGTGTGTGTAAAAACAAGTCATGAAATGCCTAGCATGTCCACACCCTATTAAAAAGGAAGATCTTATTGTTTGTACAGCGTGTAAGGGAACTTACCATTATATATGTCTAAATATAACTCAAGCATATTATACCAGTCATTCTAAAGAATTGAAACGATCTTGGCTTTGTCCGTCCTGTACAAATATTACTTCTCGACGCAAGGGTGACGAGACGCCGGTACGTGTACGATACGAACAGATCACAGGTGAATCAGACATGTCTTGTGATGACTTATCCCTTAATATGAGCACTCTAGCTAATAATATTACGTATCATGAACTCGAAAAACTATTAGACACGAAATTACATTCTTTACAAGTGAAACTTACTCAAGACTTTAAAAATAATATTAACGAATCTTTAAACAATTTAAAAAAAGAATTTACTGAAACGACTGACTTCCTCTATTCTCAATTAACGGAAATGAATAATAATATATCAATTGCAATGCAAAAAATCCGAACTTTGGAATCAGAAAACGTCAACCTGAAAGCCGAACTGTATAACTTAAAGCAAGAAACTACCACGATAAAATTTATACCACTGCAAAATGCTTTAAAACAATTACAAATTGATATCAACGAACGGGATCAATCCCTTTTAATGAATGACATTGAAATCTCCGGCATTCCTGAGCATGACAATGAATCTACAGTGCACCTCGTACTTTCTACTGCAAAAAAATTGGGAGTAAATTTAGAAGATCGCGACATAGTAAGCGCACGTCGTTTAGGTTCCAAGAGGCGCGCTGCTACTGAGGATTCCGTCGGCTCCGCCTCTGACGCTGCGATAATCCCTCCGCGCCCGCGCCCCATAGCCGTCCGACTCACGCGCCAATCCATCCGAAACGATATTTTAAAAAATGCTCGGGTTCGCCGCAATATTGACACCGCGGATATTGGTTTACCAGCACATGTCTCTAAGCGCATCTATGTGAATGAGAGGCTAACAAGGATGAATGGGATGATTTTCAGAAAAGTACGCAATATGGGCCGAGCCATGCAGTGGCGTTTTACGTGGACAAAAGAGGGCCGAATCTACGCGAGACGAAACGAATCATCTGAGGTTCATCTTATTCGTTCGGAGGAAGATATAAATCGGGTTTTTTGTGTGGTTACACCTGACAATAAACCATAGACTTTTAAATTATTTTAGATCTATTTTTATATTCTTATTATTATTTGCTACAATTTCAGTGTCGTATTTTGAATATAAGTTCTGCTTTCTACTTATAATATGCTTGTATAAAAGTATTACTCCGCAAGTCATAAAACAAGATAAGTTCATTGTTCTGTTATTTGTAAATCAAGGAATGTCTTACTTTGAATTTTATATTGTTATATGTTATTGTTTTTCAACTGATGGGTGCAAAAATATTAGAAATAAGTTTTATATTCTTGTTATCGTAATCTTAAATGTATACCTACAACTATACACAAATATATTAGACATAAGTGATAATAACATGATTAACCAATTAACATTTATCTTTATATCATTATGTAAGGTTTTATATTTTTTAAACATTTTTCTATTTTTATACATTTTACAGTTATTATCCTACATTTTGTTTTATTATAGGGTAAGCGTGCATATTAAAAAAAGATATTATAAAATTTATAATTATACATCTGTTATCATTATACCTACCTTTGTTTTATATGTTCAAATTAATTCTAAATGATCAAATCAAAACATTTTACATTTGGTCTTTTTAATGCTGGTTCCCTAGGTTCAAGGCATGAAGAATTTCAAGTTGCTCTTGAACGCTATATGCCTGATATAATGGCTATTAATGAAACGTGGTTGCGGCAGGGTGAAGAAGGTCGTGCCCCCTCAATTCCCGGTTACATACTTCGCCATAAGCCCAGATCGAGTCGAGTACGCTCAAGAGGAGGTGGAGTCGGATTTTATATTAAACGAGGTCTATCAGTACGTATTATTTCTTATCCTTCGACGTATGAAGATGTCGAGCAAATGTGGTTAACATTTACTATTAATGGCATTAAAATTGTCATGGGCACGGCTTATCGGCCGCCTTGGTTTAATGTTGACACGTTTTTCGATGCACTATCTGAATCAATCGCATCCTTTTCTACTGCTGATCGACTGGTTTTGTTAGGTGATTTTAATATAAATATGTTGAATTTGAATGACAATATGTCCCAACGTCTAAATGACTTTTTAAAATGTGTAAATCTCATAAATTACGTAACAAAACCAACGCATTTTACATCGCACAGTGAAACGTTGATTGATCTTATATGTACGGATGCAATCATATCGAGTATATGCATTGATCATATAGCTGAATTGGGGAGCCACGCAATGATTATAGCTGAATTTAAGATAAAAAAACCTAAAACTCCAATTAAACGTATCTGCTACAGACCAATAAAAAATATAAATATTGATCAGTTTAATAATGACCTTTCCAATTTGGAATGGAATAACATTGTAAACCTCGAAGATGTAGATGCGATGGTATATGCGTTTAATTGCCTAATCCTAAACCTGTACAACAAGCATTCCCCAGAACGTATCATTGCGGTTAGAGATAAATATACACCTTGGCTTACAAGCAATTTGAGATACATGATGCGATTACGTGATGAAGTACATAGCAAATCTAAAAAATCTAATAATGACAGTTATCGTGTAGAGTATAAAATGTTAAAAAATCTAACCGAAGTTACTCTTTTAAGTGAGAAGAAAGCCTATTTTGATTCTTACATAAATAAAAATCTAAATAACTCAAAGCGACTATGGCGTAATATGAAAAAAACTGTCTTACCGGATTTTAAAAACAACTGTGACATTCCTGACTATCTATGTGATGTGGAACAAATTAATAACCATTTTTTGAGTGTTCCTGGCTGTGGTACTGTAAATGACTCTGAACTGACATACTTTAGAGACAATAGACATGGTTCCAATAATTTTTCGTTAAAACCAGTTAATGAAGAAAAAATTGCTAGTATAATTTTGTCAATTAAATCAAATGCTCAAGGTAACGATCTCATTAATAGGGACATGATATTACTTACATTGCCAACTACACTTAAAGTGATAACCGCGATTATAAATAAATCTCTTATCACATCAACATTTCCCTACTTATGGAAGACTGCTATAGTACGTCCGATACCAAAAAATAATAATCCAACTGAAGTTAAAGATCTGCGCCCCATCAGCATCTTACCATATATATCAAAAATATTAGAAAAGATTGTTTATGATCAAGTTGTTTCATACTGCCAAGTTTTCAATATCTTTCCCTCGTTTCAATCAGGCTTCAGACGACACCGTAGCACGTGTACTGCTCTATTAGACATTGTTGATAACATCTTGACAAACCGTGATACAGGTAAAGCAACTATATTGTCGCTTCTTGATTTTTCACGAGCATTTGATTCAATTAATATATCTTTGATGCTCGCTAAGCTCACATACTATGGTTTTGATAACAATGCAGTAGCTTGGTTTGCGAGCTACTTCTCAGAGCGCTACCAGAAAGTAGTAATAACTAAACCAGATGGTTCTAAGATATCTTCTGATTGTACTTTGGTCTCAAGAGGAGTACCTCAGGGCTCAATCCTGGGTCCTTTATTATTTATTATCTACACAGCAGATATAACATCTTGTATAAAAAACTGTAGTTACCACTTATATGCAGATGACCTTCAGTTATACATTCCGGTTGACCGTAATTCAGTTATCGAGAATGTCCAAAAAATAAATGAGGATCTGAGTAACATAAGCAACTGGTCAGAAAAAAATTCGTTAGTTCTCAATCCGAATAAATCAAAATTTCTTATATTGGGTTCAAAGAAACAAATTCAAGAAGTCGAAAGACACAGTCCTAAACTGACTATAAATGAAAACATCATAGAACGTGTATCTGAGGCGCGTAACCTTGGCCTTTTAATTGATGAAAACCTCCGTTTCGAAAATTATATAACTGAAAATGCTAAAACCTGCTTTTATAGACTCAAAGTCCTTTACAGAATACGATCGTTGATCACTGAAGATTTACGTATCAGGCTTTGTGAGACACTAGTGCTGTCTAAATTGAATTACTGCATATCTGTCTACGGTCCTTGTTTGACTGAAAAGTCTCAAAAGATAATACAGCGAATACAAAACGCCTGTGCTCGTTTCTGTTTCACTATTCCACCTAAATCTCATGTTACCCCATTTCTTAATGCTTCCAATATCTTGCAGATGAAAAGTCGTCAGAAACTGTATTTAGCTGGATTACTATTTGACGTCATTAATACCAAACAGCCTGATTACCTCTATAAAAAATTGGCATGGCGAAGTGATGACAAAAAGCCTATCAGAAGTACTACAAGCGTTCTAAGTGTGCCCAAACATCATACTGCTGCTTTTCGTGGTTGTTTTAAATATTCTGCAACTAAATGTTGGAACAATATACCACCACCTATTAGAACTCTACAGACCAAGTTACAATTTAAGAAACACTTTCGTAATTATCTTTTATCGTCGCAAAAAGATGTTGATAATATGGTTTTCGCTAAACAGCAGTGATGTTTTTAAATAGTTTGAAATATTCTTACATATAATAGAAATGTTTTAGATGGTCTTGACTTCCAGCGCTCTTCCTTGTAATATTTAAACCTCATATCATCTCTTTTTATTCTTATTATTATTTTTACTTTTAATATCTTATGTATTTAACTAAAATAATCCCCACCTAATCTTGTATATGCACTACACCTATCGAGTTTTGATATTTATATTTAAGTATTTTATATCACTAATATTCTACACATACATATATTTTTCATTAATTCTTTAAATTTTTTAAAGTTTTTAAATACTATTTGAGATGCGCCCACCTTCTGAGCAGGTACTGGCAGAATTATCAGCGTTGTGGTGATCTTTGTGATCCTCTACAACATATGCTGAGCCAGAGCCTTTTCACAGACACAATATGCTAAATGTTTTATTTTTATATTTTTTGTGTTTAAATAGTAATTATGTGCATACTTGTTTTGTTTGTGAATAAATGAGTTATCTATCTATCTATCTATCTATCTAATAATCTTGATAAAAAATTTATACAAATTAATTAAAAAATACGGAAGTTATGATGCTATCAGAGACAAAAAGACAAACAAATATTTAGTGTTCCGTGTTGAGTAGCGAACCATAAGATAATTGAACACAAAGAGTTAATATCTCAAAAGCTCGTAGTCTTTCCACCTGTCTTTTTGTTTTACATCGCGAGGTTATATTTTGTAGAGTTATGTTAACTTTATTATTATTTTAAGAATAAAATTTTAAGTAAGAGTCAAACAGTAGACAAAGTAAAATAACATTACAAAAATGTAAATAACGTAAAAAAACTTATTTCGAATATAATTTTGTATTAAAAAAAACATCGTCAAAAAAATAACAAATAAGCAATAAAGAATTATAGCCACTTCATTATAGTTATTCTATTTCAATAGACATCCGTCTGTAGAAAATAAATAAAATAATGTTATCTTTCATGTATTTACATAAAAATAAAATTGAAGTGTCTATTTGTAATATCAAAATAATAGCTTTTCATTAAAAGCCTTTTTAAACATAGGTACTTATAAATATTTACGCGATACGTCTGTTTATTCCTAAACTCTAGTTACTGATTTTGACAGGACTTACACTCACATTGTTAAAAAACCTATTATTTTTTATTTTTAAAACAGGATAGGCTTTTCAGCATTGTTAATTATTTCATAAACTTATTCTATAAATAATCAATAAATATGTAATTATAAAAATTAGTTTAAAATTATTTTAATAAATACGATAAAAATATTAAAACCTTCTTGTTGTTAACTTAAATTTATGCCATGTGTTGCTTTGATTTCGGCTTTATTTTAATTATATAATTAATTATATTGAAACATAAAAAGTATGTAGTTAATTTCAAACGTAACTATGACACGAGTGTTACTTCTATGAAGAAAATCCAATAAACGAATATTTATTTATTATTTCGAGTAAGTTTTTGCAATGTATGTTAACAGTGTAGTTATTAATTAAATTATTATTAATTAATTAAAACATTAAAACCCGACTTAAGTGTATTAAACGTCGATTAAAACACTTTAGTAAATCATCAAATAATAGCACGATGAACACATCAGGTACATTAAATAAAATTTAATTATACCCACTATTACGAAACAAACACTCGGTGTATATTAAATTAATCAAGTAAACAATACTATAAGAATTAACAAAACAAATATACACTACACAAGACAAATTGTACTCTTGTGGCTCATTATTGTTACGATCGTAAAATTGTATGAAAATTTACATAATAGCTACAATTTTATATATTTTGCACAAAAATGTATTAAATTTCTGGTAGGTAGTTATTATAAGAAAAATGTATTAGGAAAACCGATTCTTCATTCAGAAAAGCGACGGGGCTTACAGAATGTCATCACTGTGAACGATGATCGAAAAAAATTTGCTCCCGCTTTCGGGGTGACTTCCGCAAACTTAGTTATTACTAGCGGTTTGTCCCGATTTTACTTCAGTGCACATACATAGTCCTTTTTTTAAACCGCTCTGCTGCTGCGTGCCTTAACAGCCGCGGTCGAAAAATAAATAAAATTAAAGGAAAAATATTTTTTTAAGAACAAGCATTTATTGGTGAAATTAACTGTAAATTAAAATAACTTAAAAATAAAATAAGGTAAGGATTTTAAAATAAAAACGTGTTAAAAATGGTAAGGCTGAATGGTCACGGATCTTTGCCTAAACTTTACAGGGAAAAATTGAACAACAAAAATAAATAAAAATGGCGGGAAATAAAATTAAAAATTTATAAATTTATTCATTTATAAAGTTTTTGTTGAAAGGAATACTTATATGTGGTTGCTATTTTTTAAAAGTCGTTGGAAAACTGAAAGATACATTAATAAAGCTTCCGCGGATTTTCATACATATAACTACTCATTTGAAGTGAGGAGAGGACAAAAAGGGTCCTGCTAGCTAAATCATTTTTAGGACCGGATTTCTGAGGTATGAAAATTTTTCCGTTTTATTTATATTATAATTCTAACATTTAAACACCATTCGTTTAATATATTTCTTTAATCTATCAGCCTTAAAATAAAAAGTATATATTGAAAGACCTTTGTGAATTTGCCGGTTTCATCGTAATATAAGCCAGGGGTTCTGCTAGGCAGAAACATTCGTTCATGTTAGTTTTAGACTTTAAAGTAACCTTTTCAGGATTATATGCTGTCCTGTCGTACAAAGGACTTAGCCATTAGCCAATCAGTTTTTTAACCAACTTCAAAATCGGAGGAAATTCTCGATTCATGTATGAGGCTGCGGCTATTTAAAGTTTAATACAAAATAAGCAATTTTTATGTATTTTTCTTAAAAAGTATTAGGTAAATATACTTAACAAACAAAAGGAATAAGTGCAGGAAGTCGTAAACGTCTAACTTTTCGCAATATTTCTCGTTGGCACTTTGGTTTCATCCAGTTTCTGAACAAGTTTTATTGGAATAGACTGTAGGTTATAATGTAAGCATCAGCTTGTCCGCTGGGAAGTTTGGGTATCAAGATAAATGTCTTATTATTACTGCTTCTAAAACTTACGCTATGAGCGTTGAGTACCACATTCTGTTAAATTAATATTGGTGTATCTAATATAGGCTGCTAATTTACTATGCTAAAGATTTACTATTTAAAAGTATAAATAAATAGAATATGCTACTTCTAGATTAACTTCTATTTACTATTTTACCAAAATTCCTTCCTAGAATATTTTTTCTACTTATACTATATTCTGTTCCGCAATCTGTAGCTATTCAGAATAGGAATTAGTATCCGGTATCTATGCTTAACAAAAAATCGATCTTAAGTTTTCTGTGACTTACTATCACAGATAAAACAAAAAAAAAAGTATAGTAGTAAAGCGAAAATTGACATCTAGATTTAGATAAAACACTTATTTTAACATTGCACTTAATACACTTACAGTTAATAAAAATCTGATACATGGAGTCTCTGTTTGGTTGTTATATTTGTCGTTTGTTGAAGCGTGTGTGGAAGTGCTCACCCATTACGAACTATTGTGAAATAATTTCGCTTTATTTTAATTTAAAAATAAAATTAACTTAATGCTCTCGGAATAAATGAAACCGGATTAACTTAATTAAAACGGGATCCTTTTGTATTTGCATGTTACAACGAGTTCGTGAAGAGTAGCTATTCAATAGTAATTGATGACTCAGCTTTTTATAGCGATTTCCATTACAATCATAATAAACGGGACATAATAAAAATGGTACTTTAATAATCTAATGAATCTTAAAATATACATAAATTAATGTTGATGTATAAATATCTTCTCGTACTAAATAAATATATAGGTACTGTGTTATGTAGGTTACACGTGAATCATACCCAAAGAAATACTATGATGCCAGTAACCATGAGACATTTCGTACAACAATTTATATAAAGTTATAAAAATAATATTAGTTACTATTATTGATAATGTCAAATAGAAAATAATAGCCTTTAGAAAATAGAAAATAAATTAATTACAAACAAAAGCTTAGCTACAAACAAAAGCTTTGAAACAATTTTCAAATAATACTTTTTTCATTTTCATAGAGTGATTGGTTTTTAATTAAGAGAAGTTTTAATTAAACCCGGCATAATTAGCATTTTTAAATTTCCAACGGCTGATTAAAACAATAATTAGTATACGTAATTCTTAGAATCATGAATAAAAATTAAACATTACTTTAATTTATAATAATTTATTCCCGTCTACCCGTCTGAGATAGCCACTTCATAGCTTCCATTTCAAGTAAACTACATAAAATTTTGCATAAAGAGAATTCAAACTTAAAATTCGGGAATCATATCATTTGTTAGGAAAGAAAGAAAATTTTGTTTGCTTTAATTATTGTACTTATTTCTATGAACAGATTAATAATATAATAAAATAAAAAATACGAAAAATTAGGAAAATAAATGATCCTCTTAGAATTGTAAAGACGATTGATGAATGAGATGCGTCGGTAGGTACTTAAAAACATAAAAAGATATATTTATACCTATCATTTAAAAATACATTTTTATAATAACAATAGTATTATAAAGGTCTTTATTTTAATGAGCTAATTAAAAATTACATTATAAATAGAAAACGTAAGTAGATACTTATCCATGAAAACAACAATTAAAACAAAAGAATAAATTGTTAAATAATTTTTAACAATTATTATTTTGTTCTAATTAAGAGAACATCAATTTGCATTTAATTGTGAATTCATGATAGCTTTATAATAGCTGTGCTGTATATTCTTTCTCTGACCTCACTCTAGTCGCATTAGAACATCCGTATTGAATGCAAATTAAACTTCAACTGACTGTAACTACTTGTCTAACACACAAACGGACCCGAGACAACGAAAATTGAATTCAAATTTTAATCTAAATGTATGTAACTTATGCATAATGTAGGAGCGTGTTTTAATAGAACTTTATATTGTGCGTTTAATAAAATGATTGACGATTGTTTAGTTATTATGTTATATCTGTAAACACACCCATTTGCGAAGCATACTTAATTTCAATAGCGTTTATAAAACATAATAGGTATTCTTGTTACGACCACTCGTAATGTTTTACTTTTTTCAACCGACTGAAAATAGTAAAGAAAAATTACTACCTACTTATTAATATTTGCTTTACTTTAATTATCAGTCAGTCATAAGGTTAATCTTAAATAGCTAAAGGTTATTAGTGATTTGAAATTAGGAATTAATTTTATTCCGAAATAAAGCTTGAAAATAAATTTCACTGATCTAAAACGTGTTTTCCATTGCAGGTGTAAAAAATGCTAGTGTTATCGACTGAAGTGAAGTGAAGCGCAGTAGTGTGGGGACGTGGGCGAGAATGCGGAAGCGGCGCGTGTGACGACGAATCGACTCGGATGCGTCGAGGCAGCGTGTACAGTGTGAGCGAGGGCGTGGAGCGGTGCACCTGCACTAGGTAATCGCATGATGTACTCTATATTTATTTTTCTCATACATGCTTGGAAATTTTTCTTCGAGACAAATCGAACTTATTGTACTGCAAGGCTATGCCGTAAAAAAACAAATTTGATGTCGAGACTCACTCCAGTGAATTTTAGTCACTTCGCTCTCACAATTGTACATGAAGCGCAACGCGATAGGGAGGAGATTTAGAAGCCCTGCTCTTTTACTCGCCGTAAAGCGCAAATATAACAGCTAAACCAAAACCACGCCGATTTTCTGTGAACATAGTTTGGTAGCCACAGCCCCCGTCGAGACAGACGGTATGCAAGCAGGTAGTTACTTGGTTTAGCTAGGTTATTTTGGTTAGGCCTTAGCTAGCTAGCATTTCTATTATTTTATGTAGAAAATAATTATTATTGCAATTAAAAAAATAACAAATTGCAATTCAAAATGTCAAACATCTCTTATTTTCGAACACTCTTATAATATAGGTACCTACTATATTATAAGAGTTAATTTTATTAAACTTATAAAAAAATCTTTCCACAAAATAGAAATAGTATTTTAATCCATCAGACTATGCTGTAAGATATTCCTGTAAAGGAATGTTTTGCAAAACTACTAAGAACTAAGAAGTATTTTAATTATTTAAAACATAGTCTATCCGCACTCCAATTAAGCGGTTGTCTTAAACAAAGTGCTAATTACGCTAGGAATTGTATTATATCCAGCGCTTACCTGTTGCTTTTCACAATTCATTAGATGGAATCCAACATTTTACCTTGTGGAAAATGGCTGTCGCGTTTTAGTCACAATAAAATTAATAGCTTTCTCGCTTACAAAGAACTGTAAGTGCCTTTTAGAAAGAAAATACTTTGAACATTGCTACAGATTGTCTTCAACGGATAAACTTTTTTAATAACAGTTTTAATTTCACACCAAAGCCGTTAAGGCTTTGGTGTGAAATTAATGTTTTCTCAAACATGCCTGCAAATTTGAGCATTATTTTGACAACCTTCTTCAATATAAACCGAACTGCTGTTCTGGTCGAGTAAATGAAAGTTCTGAATTGTAATACTTAGTTTAATTTCTGCGCATTATCGAGACAAATTACAAGCGTTGGCCGCAGTAAAGGCTTAATGGACTTACGTATGCGTGCCTCAGTGCCTTCTCCTCTGCCCATATTCACACGTTCGTCCATCAATGCCTCTCTTGCCGGCCGCTGCAGAAATGTATTATAACTGTATTGTGAGAAAATAATATGACTAGTATAGAATAGAAGAAATAGAATAGTCGTTCGCTGATATTCATACTGTAGCATATGCGACATGATTATGATATTTTAAAAAGTATTGAATTAATAACAGCTATATTTTATACGTATTATTTTGCGCTACAAACGGTAGGTTCGTTTATATAAATCTTAAATAATCTAAAACCGTAAAGTAAAAGTAAAGTAAATAATTTTAAAAATCAATTCTTTTTCGATTTAGAAGCAATTTTTAAGGACTTGTCCATTTTGCAAGAAACTAGTCGAAACTATCCTAATGAATATGAAACCAAACCCAATCCTACTGAACTCCTACTGAAATGTTATTATTATTTTTTTTACACACGATGAAAAAGACTAGATTAAATGTGTCCATTTAGATGTAGCCCTAGAAAACACTGGTTAAAATGATAATGGTTTCTAGAAGATAATGGTACCTACCTATATTAGAGTAAGCAACATCAACTTTTAATGTGTTCAGGTAGCGCGGGTGCGGGCGCGGGTGCGGGTGCGAGTGCAGCCATGGCGGGCTGATGGAAGCGGGCTGGTGGTCACCGTCACCGTCGGCCTCGCCGCCGCCGCCGCCCCGCGCCCCGCCGCCGCGCTGCCGATGCAGACCGCTCTCGAACAGCTACAACTGCTTGCCGCATTATGGTAACTATTTTTATAATATAAACTAGTTATCATATTATGATAACTAGTAGACCTTGCTGTACACAAAGAGCAATTGAACAATATAAAGGCTACCTTGAATGTAGGCCAAACAAAATCCTGTCTGTGTGTATACTATCAAACTTTAAAAGTACACTCGCTAGACTAGTCTAAAGATTGCCTTAAAGTTTTAACAAATCGTCCCAGCCGTTTTGGAGTAGAGCGTATAATAGACACATGCATCGATTTTTATAGTTTTAGGAGTAGGTATGTTTGCTAATTTCAGAAAAACTAAAACTTGTTTAAAATAATTTTCACCATATCGTGATGATACCTGTAATGCAGGGTAAATTGTTGGTATTACTTTAGTGCACTTAAAATAATTTCTGCAGAGAAGACAGGTTCTATATACTATATATACTACTCAAATTCATCTTTTCACCCAAACACAAAAACACAAACCCACCGAACAAACAGCTAACTAACAACACATAACACGTAGATGGCTGGCCAGACCTGGAGGACGAGTCGACGGGCGGCGCGCTGCGGGAGAGGGAGCTCCGGTCGCTGCACCGCACCGTGCCCGCGCTGCGGCGCCGCGAGCTCGACACGCGCGCCATCAAGCACCACTTCTACCCCGAGGGCGGGTGGGGGTAAGGTTTCAACATTTATAATAGTCTTTAACAGTAGATAGGTATAGCTAAGAAAACTTTTGTTATTAAATTAAAGTGAATCTAGTCCAGTTTCTAGTTTTGACGGAAGATATAGCAAACTTAGGAAAAATCCTCGGTTATTTAACTTATGATGCTTCTGCCAAGTTAACACACAGAATTTCTGTCTAGCGTATAAACAGAAAGGACAAAATTCAGAAACATTTACCCCTGCAAATGTGAAATTGGAAAAATACCTGAACTTTTCAAATTTTTGTCTTCTTATTTTTGCAAATTATTGTTATTCGACTTTACTATTCTGTTAAACTACATACCTAAATCTAAGTAAAAGTAGACCTTAGGTGTAAAAATAATAAAGTTAAGAAACTACACAAGAATACAGTAAGTAGCTATAATGAGATAACATAAAACTAAAATGATAACGAGTACCTTTTTCGAATCTACGCGAATAAAAAAAATAAGACAATTACCGCTGGGCAAAGATACTGCCGATATAAAGGAAAACGACCGTGAACATTACGTTATACGTACAATTACATCCCGACCATATTGAGTTACCATCGGACCATACAAATAAACTAACAATTTATTTTTTTCACATCAAGATATTTTTTTTTTTTTTGGTAAAGTTACTTGATGCTGATAATACAGAAAATTGAGTACACGTAAACTAAATAAACGTAATAACGGTTAATATAAAAGAGCTTAGGGCGAGTACAAACTAGGCGCTTTTTTGTTGCATGTATTTTCGTGTACATATACTCGTTTTCGTTAATTCGAACGAATGAATTCGCGCCGTATGCCTCTTATGGTTTGCGTTAACGCGCTCATAAGTGCGTTTAACATTCACCTTACTCGTAACGCTTACTAACAATTTCGCTCGATGTTTATGAACTCTTGTACAGCGTTCTTGATGAAAATTTAAATTTGCCTTGTAATTATATAATATTTGCTAACTATTAAATCAAATGTTGATGTTTCTATTGTTTTTTACAACTATTTTTAGTGCAGTCTTATGTGCAGTCTTCTCAAAACATATGACAGACAACAACAATTATGTCCACAAACTAGAGAGTCTAATGTTCATGTCACGATTCCTCTTAACATTTTCGCAGGCACTGTATCAACCGCTTGTTAAGATAAGCGATGTTATTCGCTTTGTTTTGTTCCCGGCACTAAATGCTTACACTTGGTAATAAAATGTTAGGTTTTTATACCCTTTCTCGTGTTTTACCTTCGTTATGTACCTATTTATATTGTTTTCTTATCTCCTTAACTTATATTTATGGAGCTATATTTTAAATATATGTTATATTTTCTTGAAATTATTTATATTTTAATTTATTTAATTGAAAAATATAATAATAATGTAAAAATATTTTTTATTAAATAAAAGCCCATTCAATTTCGTCTGATGGTACAATACCTATGTTATTTTGTCTATTAAAGCGTTGCTAAATCACAGCACAATGCATTTCAAATGCACACTATCGTGTTTGCATTAACAAAACTGTATGGTACAAAATAATTTACGCTAATAGATAATTTAAATTTAGCGTATGGTATTTTACATACAAACTGTCGTAACAACAAGGTGTAAATTTGAAAAATTTAAGCCCCCGACATCGTATTCAATACGATATGAGG
>DVRM01000045.1:0-14783 GCA_018232405.1 Junonia genoveva | reverse complement strand
AAATTTTTTTTTAAAAAATGTAGAGGTATAGAGTACGCGCATCCTCGTTTATAAACTTCCAAAACATCAAACAGACGACCAATCGTCCTCTCGATTCCCATGACAACAAATACGTCGAAAACACCCTCATGTTGTTTCTCAGTTTCCCATATAGTTAGAAAAATAGTATTTGTTGGGAGCGGCAAACTGTCAGCGCAAACAACTCTTGGTCAAATCTTTTAAGTAGGCAGCATGTCAATATTTTTGTTAATAATTTACTGTGCGCTTATTCCCACGATCGGTAATGGAGAAGGTAACAGACACCCCGGGACCGTGTTTGAACAGTGGTAGTTCAAAGTTCACCGTCGAAAGTATTCTGGTGCTTGTTACCAACTACGTAAGAGCTAGAGGTCCCTTTACGTGACGGTGAAAACGCTTTCACTTGATCTGTATTTGAATGATTTTTTTTGGTTTATTTTAGGGTGACACACGTATTAAAAATGGTATTGGTCAGTTATTATTGTATAGAATTTTTAACATTAAAAAGTGAATAATGCCACTATTTTGACAAAATTATACAAGTACCAAATACGAGCACAATAAGGTAAACGATTGCTTTCTAATGAGTAGGTGATGGAGTAATGAACAGTTCATCTGTTAATGTACGATTGCACAAAAGGATTCTATATCGATTACAATAGAAGACGAAAACAAAAGATAATTAAAAAGCAAAGCAAAAATACAATGCAATGCGTTCACGGATTGCGAAGAACAGTAATTCGATTATTATTGCTACTTACGTAAAAATACAAAACAATACCTACTAAAGCGCAATTAAATATTACAACACTTAAAATATAATTTTCTATAAAAATTTTAACAAAAATCATAGTAACTAATGAGTACCTCGCAAATGGCCAACTATAAACTCATAATAATCGTATCATAGGCATGTAAAAATACAATCAATTATTTTGTATTTTGTATTCATGGATGATTTTTAATTAAATTTTTTGAAACTAAACTTATTAGCCGATACTATGCGTACCCTTGTAATTTAAAAAAAAAATGTCAAAATCAGTGATTTAAAGTTAAATTGAAAACATAGGAAAAAGTATGCGTCTAGAACCTCTTATTTTAAAGTCGGTTGAAAACTGTTAAGATTCAAACTTCTCACGCCGCTAAAAAAAACAAAAGGTCAAAACGAAACCAATAAAAGATCGCTTATATCTGTAGTTCATCAGAAGTGTGGCGCGGGTGCGAAGTAGCCGGCGCCGGCGCAGGGTCGCGAGGTGCAAATTGCAAACACCCACCAAACTCTTCGGCCGAGATTCCCACGGTAACGCAACAATACCTACGCTGTGCGCTCGGAATTTCTACTCAGTTTCTTCACAATTATGAGAGATAATTATTATAAAGATATCAAGATTTTCTCGAGCGTTAACTGTCTCTCAGACCGATAAAAGAGTTACGATTGCATCCATTAATGAAGATAAGGCTTCTCTGTCGGAAAAGATTTCTGTTTTAAAATTCTCTTGCTCCATATTTGTAGAGGCGTGAGTACGTCGCAGTGTGCACTTAAGCGAAAAGGCTCTATCTGTTATTCTTGTGAAATAAGACGCTTTGAAGTGATACATCCTCCGTTTGTTTACTGCGTGAAAGAAAAAGCTTCGCTCAAATGATACTTTAAATTTAATGTAGGAAATATGTCAGCAATTTAAAAAGTATTAAACATAATTTTAATAATTTATACACTTTTTTCATTCTATCATTTACACCGTGTGGTGTTTACGCTTCTATAAAATTCATGTTACTTTTTAAATTACATACATAGTTACGTAACGACTGCAGAGTACATTCAAACATAATATGTAAATTCATGTTAAACGATAGGTACAACATTGATACGCGTTCGAGCATAATTTGATACAAGGCGAGATTTGTTGGAACAACGTAAGTGCAAAAACTAGAGCGTCGAGCTCTACTTACGTTCACGCTACTGTTTACAAGTTTCAATTTCGAAAATACTATTTTTAGCGCCTCGACGCTCGACTTCAGATTACATCAAAGATATTTTGATTGATTGTTTGTTTGAAAAACGAAGATAATTTACAAATCGCTTAGAAAAAAAATCGTAAATATTGCTTTTGAATTACAATTATGAACTCGAAACAAGCTTTGATAATATCACTTAGCGTAAACTAAACAAGCGTTAATAAGAAGACGAACAAAATAAAAAAGTAAGCTTTTCCGGTGGTAACTATTGAGAAGTTCAGGCAATTATAGCACTGTCAATCATCGGTCTATCCGTGAGTCACACTTAACCCATTGACTTCCGCAGCGGATATCCCATGCATCCATCCATGCACTTTAAATGTTATGAATGAGACACAAAGGGCGACACCAAAACGTTACCGGCGACGCGTGCGCAGAGTACGTAAGCCGTAACAAATTGTTTCAAATGCGCATCCGAGTTTATTAACATCGAAAACACGACAGCCTTTAATATTAAAGCAATGATCTTATTAAAAATAACGGTCATTGCCTTTGAACGAAAACAATGGACTTTTATTTAATTCAATGAGTTTCAAATCATAGTCTTATTTGGTGGAATGATTTAATTAGAATATAATTAACGTTGGGGAACGAACGTTTTTAATTTTTTTAACGTTAGTAATTCTGTTAGTAATAATATTATTACTTGCATTTCGGGTTTTCAGGAAATGCAATAAATTATTATACATATACAAATACACTTGTACGAGACGTGTCAAATTAGTTGCAGTTGAAGCGAATGCATCGGAATGGCTCGCGTGTTTCCGAGAAATTTAAAATTAAGGAATGACGCATATAAAATGAATGAACACATACTTCTTAAACTTCGGCAACAGTAGTATAGTTTACAAAGATTTGTCATCCCGCTGGGCCAGTTTAAAAATACCTTATATGTATTGGAATTTACAATAGTATCCTGCTTTTGTTGTCTCATGGCGGAAATTTTAGCCGACGTCGGGCGGAAGGCCTCACAGAGAACGAACCGGACATAAATGTCGTAGATATTCGTAGTGATTGTATTGCACGTAATCATAACTAATTACCCGCTGACCGCAACTAAAAATACACCGAATACAAGTCAATTTTTTGTGAAATTTGTAAAATACATACCTAACATAGATTAGAAAAGTCGTAGACATAAAAAAAGCTTTATCGGAATTTTTAAAACTAGAATAAGTACGAATATTGTACAATATAATCTTTTTACTCAAAGATTTTTGTGATAAATAAACAACATGTTATTCTTTTAATTCATTTAAATCTTTACTGAAATGATTTTATAAAATATTTTTATTCGATTAAGATTTTTGTAGATTATATTACAATTATAAATTCACTTATTAATTAATGTTCCTTATTTTGTATTACATATTTAATGTTAATTTATTCCATGACGTCAGTATATTGCATTGAATTGAAAAACCCAACCGGTCGTGAACGTACGTGACGTGATTACGATAGTCGAATTCATTCACAAGTTGTCTATGATAGGTATTCATGAAATTCGTTCTATTTATTTTAGTGAACTGTTTCATTCAGTAACAACGCGACTTTCGTACCTTTGTTTACATTTCACAAGCGTAGAATAGAACAATAGAGGCAGTAAACGAAACGTAACGGGCGTCCCCGGCGTTTAGTGTTTACAATAGATACGGAACGTGAGAATGTTGTTTAAAACCAAGTTTATCCCGTGCGTTCCTACGTGCCCGCTACAAAGCCGGCACACGACAGTCAGACCTTGCGTTTATTGTGTAGGCCGTGTAATGTAAAGGTGTCATAAACAATGTAGTGCCGCTCAGCCTGACGCCTTAAGCTGCTAAACTTGCGTATAATCACGTTACAAGTTTTAGGCAAGGAAATGCAATTAAGAGTTTATTGGGATGCTCGTGGGAACAAAATCTCGGTTTTTCGCCTCTTTTATGATACATCCTGTTGATTGAAAAGGATTTGGTGCTAGGAATTTTTGAAACTACATTGTGTTATTGTTTAATTTTATGCAAATACCCATTACAATAAAATGTATAGATGTATGTATAAATAATAATTTATAGTTATACAAGCCATTACTGGGAAGTGTCGATGTGTGGCGGTGGCTGGCATCCGGCGGACATACGCAAGCTTCCGTACGTCCATTGTCCTCTCCCCTCATTAACAACATTACCTCCGCGAGCCCTCCGTACGGCCGAACCACGGGAATGTGTGATGACGATGTAGAATAATAATGAGATAAAACACAATAAATTTTATCATTACATTTTTTTTTACATTTTTAAAAGTGCAGTCTTATTTGTTATTTATTGGGATGCATCTATCTATAAGTCGTAAAAGTCTAAATCAATCAAACAAATACATGATTCTATATCTTATAAAAAGTTTTTAAAGACAGGTAATTATTGTAATTTCTAAAAAAACTCTCAATTCCTTACATTATTTGTATTGAATAATCGTACTGTAAGCAAAGTAAGAAAAGGGAAGTTCGATAAATGCTAATTGGTATTTAACAGCTTTTTAAACGCTCGTAAAAACAAGTTAATTGACGACGGCACCGATTAAGCAAAACGATATCTGTCCAAATTAAATGAACGGGCTATTTAAAGTAATTTGAGAGTACGAAATCTTAGCGTTTAGTTATTTTTTATCGCTTTTTTTAATAATAAATAATTTCATCAGTTAGTTATTTAACTAAAGAAAGTTAAGAAAAAAATTAGTTAAAGTTAGTAAAATATGAACTATTTTCACATTTAAAAATTTAAGATTTTTTAATTTATATTTAGGTTATTTTGTGTTATAAAACAAGTTTTCATTTTTTAAAATAAAATATTATATTGATACTTTTATTTGTGACAAATGACAAATGATAAATTTTTAGTTACCTTTATATCTACATATGTTTCCAATGCATATCACTACTTAGGTGCCAGTTCTTCGTGGTAGCAACGGCATTACAAAACAAAACGAAGTAAATCAATAAAAATCATAGATGAATTTTGAAAATTAGTGGTTTTTAGATATTAACGTGTTTTTGATGATGCTACCATATGGGAACAAATTACGCGCAAAAAGAAGTTTTTCAACATTTTTTCCCACCGAATTTTCAAGTACTGCATGAAACCAGACAAAATTTCCTAAAATTTATGTCAATTTATATTTTAGCGTATGAAGTATTGCCGCAAAGTCGACCATATCTGGTTTATCCATACATGATAGACATATGTTATAATTTTATTATAATAATCAATAACTAGATGACATTGAAAAGTTTCGCCACCCCAAGGGCGGGGCTGGTGCTATCGCGGCAGGTGCGCGGACGCACGTGCGGCGAACACCCAAATGTGTGGATTAAGCAAATATCGATTTCTATTTTAAAATTAAGCCCCCCGAAATGAATAGCTCGGGATGTAGTACATGTGTTGCACTGGGGAATAGTAACGTGAAAGTTTGACACAAGTTGGAAATGGGTACATAAACTTGGAAATTTAAGTAAAATATTTTAACATAGATATATTTTCAACGTAGCTGTTTGTCTGCTATAAATTAACAGATGATATGTTTGTAAGCGTTCAGATCTTTGTACCTTGAACACTCAAACTCTTCATTAGACTATGAACTAATATTACCTAACGTCTTGCTTAATTTTATAGAAACTTTGGAAGGAACGATGAGTATAAGCTAACGTACTATAATATTGATATATTTTGATATCTTCTTAGAGTAGATTTTTAAGGTACTTCAAGAATTTTAAGTAAGAAATTGTAAGGTTTTCTAATGACGTAATTATTAAAGAACTTGAAATAACCGTTTAATTAATGTAAATAATAGTCGAATCATTAATTTAATGTTTTAGTTAAATATTCTTTTGTGTAAGTTCATAGTTACGCACTCCTAAATCTTGTAATTTTTAGTAGCATTCCCACCTGCTTCCGAAAAAATAATTGTTTAACGCTCCGCTGGTAATGCTGGACTTATAATGAAACTTGTTCCCTCTCGGGTCATTACTACGATGAGCACGGGTATTCAAATGGGTCGCGTGCCGCTACCGACCATTTCTAATAGTTCGGACTCAATTGCCTTAAGAAATAATTAGAATCATCTTTAAAAGTTTATAAATTTTCAAAAAAAATCACTCAGGTCAGGTCTCTCAGGTCAGGACATACAATAATACTTATTTGTCTTAATTAGAGAAACGAGGAATTACATTTTAGGGTAAAGAGCATACTGTTGAAGGCAGTCCAGAAGTCCAACAACCGTCACTAGGCAACCACCCAATCGTGTAGTCCAAATAGTTCCGCTAACAATACATAATGGTGGTACGGAAAACGTTTTCAAAGCTTAGAAAGTAATAGAAGAAAACATTAAGAGAAATGCTTTTCTACATATGTTTTTACTCAATTACCTACTACATTATTACATAACCGCCCATTGTATTTGTAAGTCGTGTAGGAATATGTCATTTCATGAGCCGCAATATGTGAACCGGCTTTGTAGACAGGGTAACAGCGACTTGTTGCTAAACAATGGTGGGCGACAATGCATAAGAGCTCGTTCCCACATGTCGTGCATCGGATCGGATTTTAATCGGATGTCGGCGTTTCTATACAAATCTACGATCTTTAATCGGACGACAAGTGTGAATAGCTTCATATAAAATGTTCTGCCTCTGGAACATCCGAACAAAATCCGGAGCCGACACACGTCAAGTGGGAACGGACTCTAAGCAGTTACCGTGGAAGCCAGCAAGTAGCGTGTTGTCACAATGTCACAATGTAGTCTGACAACCGCTGCTAAACGCCTCGTAACGCACACCACATATGTATAATTATATAACCGTATAAATAAAATGTAACAATAGAATTAGATGTATTAAATTACCTCTTTCATTCTGTGTTGACCATTATATTTAAAACCTCTGCGCATGACTTCTACGAAAATTTCCATTTGGAATTCCAAAAGGCAATTTATATTATTGAAAAAGGTTAAAATCAGCCGTCAGTACCTTCAGATACCATATAAATAAAACAAACAATTTTTTTATCCCTTTCGTTATAATTATTTGCTTAGATCAGTGACATATACCTATAGTAAGAAGTTAATAAGAACAACGAGTAAGTTCCTATGCTGCTATGATTGTTGTATTAATCTTTAAAACGCTTTTGACTATTAAAAGAAATACGTTCATTAATGAAAAACTAATAAAAACGAATCTAAGAACAAAGAAACGCATTCTTATACACCAACTGTGCCTTTGATATCTCAGAGGAAGTGAACATGAACAATCGAAAAACAGGACGTCCGCTGAAATCGTTGACTTACGAGTACAAGAACTTAATAAATACTCCCCTAGCCTCGCATTCGCGATGTCAATACACATTCGCCCTAAGTGGAGGCAAGTAAAAGAACACAATCAGCAGGAAGCGGAAGGCGCGTTTCGCGATCTCCCGATGAAATTCGGCCGACAGCTGCGCGCGCGCCGCGTCAGCTGCTGCGCCATCTAATAGGTCATTTCCGTTTTGCATGCCTCGAAGCTCGGATAAGTATCACAGTGCACTTAGAAGGCTTTAATAACTTGATATCTTTACCGAATAGACAGGAGATAATCCTTTGTGTTATGGCTATCTATATCGATTATGCAAGGAAAACTTTCGTAGCAAGCTACATAAATCTGAGCCGGTGGGTACTAAGTAAGACATAATTTACTTATATTTGTTTGTACCTCGTAATTTCACTGGCGCTTATTAAAATACTTCTTTATAATATTTTTATACCACCACTTCCCCTGTTCCTCCTTTATGTAGAGTCGTTATGACATGTTTTACTTTCCTATTCTCGTCAGTTAGCCATCATCTAAAGAGTTCCTTTCCATACCACACAATCCATGCATCTTTTCTGTGGTCTCTTCCCATAACGTGCCCTATATGGGCACAGATGAATATTTTTACTACAATACAAGGTTCATGTACACTTGAACAGTTGTGAATTCAAATAGAATTTCATTTATTGAGGGAAAAATTGATGCGTCTAACATCGGGCAAATATTGAAGAAAGAAATGCGAAAAGGACATTTTTCATTTAGAATTTTTCCATTGTTTTAAGAAGCATCTTATTTTAAATATGAAATCCACATATGGAATGAGTACGCGCGGAGTGTTCACAATTAATAACAACTTACAAACATTTTTTATCATTCACCGTCGCGTTGCATCTGCCGCAAACTATATATAGACGAAATTAAAATAGTTAGGTATGTTATGAAAAAACAATGTTTATTTTTAAATATGCGAGGGAGGATTTAAAATCATACCTTAGATGTGATTTATTATAATGATACTAAATACGTCACCTTAATAAGAACCAAACTAAGGCATGAAATTATAATAAGAATTTCTTTATAAGGAGCTTTTTAATTAAAAGGTATATTTTTACTAGAAGTAATAATTAAGCCACGGAGTTGCTATCATTTGCGAATTTAAAATATAAAATTCTACTGACCCAATTTTTGGAATAAAATCACGGTCATCAAAACCGAGCTTCACGAAGGTACTTGTGGAAATAAGTGAGAAAAGTATAATCTGCGTCTATATATAGATGTATGTATAATTTTACAACATGTATAATTTTTAATACTGATGTTTTATGGTCGATCCTCCCCCATAAAACGTTTTAGTTCTATTTTGACAATTCATGATTTAGAGTATTTTTACAAAGATACATTACATTTTACTTAGATACATTTCCAATGAGTAACATTAATTTCACAAGCATAGTTTTATGAATCCACTATATAATTTACTTCGATAATTTAGCAGTTTTAACTATACCAAATTTCATACACCTCCGTTTGCAAAATTTTCGAAAAAGGCTTAGTTACAAAATTTTCATTTCTCAGAGCTAAGAAAAATAGAACACTTTAATCATAAAATATATTTTTCTCAATATTATTATCTTGCATGGAATATTTTTCAACAAAAATAGTAAAATAGAACATACAACAGTGTCATTCATGTTATTTTTAAAAACGTTTTAATAAACGCTGAAAGACACGCTGTATTACTTCCTCCGTTGACACAAGATTGTGTTCTTCCATTCCAGCTTATTAATCGCTCGTCTTCTTGTGTTCTAAACGAAGGAAATTTAATAAAGCACCGCGATTAATGGGCTCTTGACAAGCAGGAAGTACTTATAGTAGTTTCCTGAATAGGAATTATGACGCTAAAATGGCTTATAACAATAGATTTTGACACAATTAGGTGTATAATATAAGCTAAGGTAAATATAATGTGTGTAGGTTAACAAATAAAAAATTAAAACAATATAATATTTCTGACAATTAGTTATCATAAAACTAATAAATAATACTTACTCTGTTTTTACATAAGAAGCTTTTTACGAATTGTCGTTGGCCGTCTGTCGGTGAAACCCTCCTCTGATGTTTTATTTATGGTATGCAAAAACAAGCGAATACCGAAAAATTGCTTCCGATAGCTTCGATGTTTGATATAAAAACATATACAAGGCAAAAAATATATTCGAGCACCGGCTTCTTCTTTCACTTTTACTTGTCCATTAAAAAGAGTCATCAACTATGTGGACGTTTTTCTCAGACATACACACTAGGCACGTGCCTACACAGGTATAATATACATTTGAAAAACAAACTTCTTTTAAAACAATCACGTAAAAATAACAACAAAAAAAGTACTTAAATTGAGAAAATTGAGAAATGTATTCTTAATCTATAAGTATTTCAGATTCACTTAGATTAAAATAAAATTATTTTTACATTTCCATGACACCACATTCAATTCATAGTTTAATCATTGAAACGCGTCCATCTCCAATTTCCGAACAGAAGATTTCTATCTTTATCAAATCAACAAAAGTGCCAGACGATAAATAATCTCATTATTCTAAAGGCTCAAGTGAAACGAGATTAGCTTTTAGCGCTTTAGCTATGATCCATTGTCGTCGCCTTGTAATCCTGTTGTCTCTTTGTCACACAATCAGGGCTAGCGAAACGTTATCGGAGAATTATCAGCTTCCAATACTGCTAGGGCAACCAGATTTGCTCCAGTTTCCGGGACAGACTACACAAAAAATAAGGACTAAACTAGACTTGCACATCTATCGTAAAGGACGGTGCATAACGACTGGTTAAAAATTTACTATAATTAAATCATTTACTATATTTATTCGACCGATAATTTCTAAAATTGGACGACCAAAATACACAAATCTCTATAAATATACGACGAAAAACAAATAAAATTCATAAGAAACGTCGAGTCATAGGAGATAGCGTTAAAGTAGAAACGTGACTAATATAGCTAAGTGTTTGCTAATGACCGAGTACGACCAAATCGTAACGTGCGTATATGTTAACGTATGACCCACATACCTCAATGCGTCCGCACTGAACTGTAAATGGATCGTTTGTCCCGTTTGAATGACCAAAACTTATAACTATAGCTTTTAGAGAAATGTATCAATCTTAAGTAATCGGTACCTATAGGACTAGGATATTCTTTTACTAATTAACTGTAGCTAATAACTAAAAGACAACTACTAGAATAAAATTATGTTTTTGTGTAAGCCCATTTTTATTATAAACTCAGGAACCCACAGGATCATGGTGGAACCATTCCGTGTCAAATGAACTTCAAGATGAACAAAATTAAAGAATATCTCTTCATATAATTAAATTAATATAAAGAAACTGTTAATTTAAAAGTATTAAGTACTTTAAAAAAATTAAATAACCGTTTTAAGTGCGTTACTCCATTTCGGGCAAAATTACGAGAAGAGAAGCGTAGTTACACTCTACAGTGCATAAATTTTTAATATTTACGTGTTCTTTATGAATATTAACTTAATGGTTTCGCATACTTGCTTTCTGGTACACTAAAGAATCTTGTATCAAAGTGCAAATAACTTAAATAATTTGAAATCGGTAAAGAAATTACTTTGCGTATTTAAAAAAAAAAAAAGTTAGAAAATAAACGTTATAAAACGAGTTTAGTAATACCGTTACCACCAGACTTGCTCCAGGATAAAATATACTAACAATGAAATGTGTGAAACGTGACTGAACATTACGCTGCATCTTAACTGCGATACGCTGCACTAGTGCACTTGCTCGCAGCAAATGTAATTCCATCTCGCCCGTGATCTGCACTTGAGATTAACATTCATGGCTAAAGTGTGGTTAAATAATATCCCCAACTGGGATTTATAACAAACAAACAATCTTCTATTTATATCCTATTAACTTTTTATTTTATACCCAAAAAGATGTTAATAAAAATTGAAATTCAAATTGGATCGTAAATAACATCGTTTGTATTTGTCTGTTAACGATCAGTTTTGTAGACGAAAAAATAAATTTTCAACTTTGTTATTATTTGTTAATAGCACCCACAGAGAGTCTTTAAATTTTAATAGAGTTATAGATACTTCATTTCAAAATAAAAATATTAACATTTTTAATAATGTCTAAGAAATAAGAACCTTAGAGAGTTGTTTATTGATGCGACTCGGCGTTTGATACAAGTGGAACTATCCCAGTAATTTAGAGTAGACCACGACAGTCCATGTCGAACTACCGCTCTTGACTTTGAAATAGTTTTCATTCTGTCACGCCTTTGCGTATCTACTGTAAACTTGATAATATTTATCTCAAATGGTCTATAAAGCCTGCGGTTTAAGAGTTCTTTTTAAACGCCATTTGCAACTGTTAAGATCTTTCTGTTTCGCTCGATGTAATCCGAAGCTTGTATTGGCTCGTAAAGTACTAAGTGCCGCAAGCAATTAGGTCTACATTGGATTAGAAACCGCACGTCGCGTCGTCAAGTACGAAACGGCCCGATAGCCAAAGGCTGGAAGTCAATTAGGTTGTAAAGAGTATTTGCGCTAGTTTTCACATCGTGCCTTATCTCACGGACCCAGCGGCTATCCTCTTGGGAAAGTAATTGATTCTATAGATCGCAGATGATGGATTATATTGTTCACGGATATTCATCGGCAGTTGCAGTACATCAATGTATAATATATCATACTAGCAATTTATTGTGCACGAACTCTTTATTCCTCATTAATTCAGCGAGGACAATAGCAATATATCTTTCGTTTTAATAGTCGAACAGTAAATCTGTGACAAATAATTGCTGCCCTTTGTGAGTAAAGGCAAAAGTTTATAAAGGTTGAAAGGCGTTGACTTCAAAAGCGTACTCGATTTAATATTATATTATAACAGAGACATTTAAATTGAATATTGAAATAATATTTTTATTTTATAAATTACAATCAAGACCTTTGTAATGTACTCGTACATAAATCAAAAAATAATCAAAATGCATCTTCTAAACCATGCACTTATAGTATACTATTATTATTATATTATTACATACAAATACTATTATGTTTTTTTTTCCTTTTTTATTAATAGCACAAGATAAACAGGCACAGGTCCGGCTTTAGCCAGCAGCCGGGCGTCGGACGCCAGGAGCGAGCGCACCGCGGCCTCGTTGCCCCCGTATAAGGTGCTGCGGCCGACGAGCTCGCCTTGCGACATCCCGCATTTAGGCGTAAGCTCGGAATTGTTTACATGCAACTCGCGTACATTCAGCTTAATTTAAATGTCACTTTAAATAAACACGCCAAAGTGCGCGTGAAAATCTTTGAACTTTGTTTTAATACAGTAAAAAATATAAAAAGCGACTATAATCTTATAGTCTACAAACGACCTTCTCTATCCCTCCATATATAATACATTAAATGAAAAAAAACAACAAGAATTTTCCCAACTTCCAAACTGGGCCGAACAATCGAAGCTTCTAAAGATACAGGAGCGATGGGTTATTATGTTGCCAAATATGGGAAGTGAGGAGCATTCTCCAAAAGTGGCCTAAAGGACGCCGCCGAGGACGGCTGGCAAGAAGTCGAATTACCGGCTTCAGGGTTATTTAAGGAACTGATAGTTCCACGAAACCACGCACGCGATGCCCGTACTACTTACGTGTAATGCGGTATTCCGATGCACCGGTTTTTGCTAATTGACGAAAACAAGTCTTCTTTAAGACACGCCTATACGCGGCTACATTACATACATAACTTTAAAAATCAGCCAACAACCAACCAACAACACAAATAGGATTCAAATCTACGGTTTTTATCTAAATTTAAAATATTTTCATCTGTAATTTTAATGTGCATTTAATTCTTACGATACGATGTCACGACTTTGCTATTTTTAATGTCGTGATTCACTTCAGAAATATGGCGATGATTTCCTGAGCGTGTATAGATCAAAAAAACATTCGAGGGTATTTTTATTGGATTAAGAGATGAGGTTACAAAGCATGAAAGTGATATTTCCCTAAGACCCTAAGTGACCTACTTATGTTAATAGTCTTTAAACCATTTGACACCTATTATTTGATACCGATATTACCTATTTAAATGTTTACAAAATTGTAATATTTCTGGTTATCGTTGCGTACACTCGATAGCCAAAACAGTTTTCTTATCATGTTATTTATCAGAATCGATAAAAAGACTAGGAAATATGACTACACGCGCAAATCGTTAATACCGTATCAACAAAGAATGATTTTTACATCAAGTCTCCAAGCCTTGCTTTTATAACTCCAAACTAGGTATATTAGACAAAGAAAAACAATTCATGATTCACTTTTCAACATTGCTTGATAATTTATTAATACAGTAATATTTTTGTAGCTATGTTGAAATAACTGTTTTGTAAAACACATTTGGACGTTTCTTACAATTATGCTATTTTTAATTTTTGTGAAAACGCGAATTCAAATCTAATTAAGAAAAAAATAACTATTTGTCGTTTGTAGCCATAAAAGTTGTTTAGCAAAAAGTCGCTCTATTTTGCTATGATTAGTAGGTAAGTATGGTGAGATAAGTCGATATACATTTTGTACATAACAATTACATGAAGACATCGTCCTTTATTTATTGCCCGGAGCCCCTGGATCCTGGATGCCTCATGCTATGCAGTTGAATAATTTATCGAAAAAATACAACGAAGGCTTGTCGCTCGTCTACACGAGGCCTTAATAGCCTTACTTTACAACATTGTAATACTGTTCGTGAAAGCATCCAGCCGTCAAAGCGAAGTCCAGTTACTAATGTGCCGGGCGACGCCAAGATAGAGCACTTCTGATATAGAAATAGCTCTACGTGTTGCAAATAAGGTATATTATAATGACAAATGATGGTGCATTCCACAGGAATACCAAGCAGACGATTCTTTGATGTGATAATAATTTAAAGCTGAAGCTAATTAGATCATAAATTATTGGTTATATTTTGATTATGATTTCAATAAAAAATCCACTTATAATTATATTTACCGTTTATGAGAATAGAAATAATACTTACGATTTTATTTTTAAATGTCTTTCATTTTATTTTAAAAACATAATAAAAGCTTTAGTAATATGCTCGTTAAAATTAAACAATACGTAGGTACAAACACCCTACAGTCCAGTGCATATAGCCTACACATCAGTTATGTGCCATATTGTTTACTGGCGAGCATTCACGACGCACCCACCTCCATTATCGTAATAGGACTACCACTAAGACGCATACAATGTACCTAGATAAGGTTATATTCCTAAGAACCTTTCAGTAAACATAATTTCGCAATACCAGTTTATAATCCTATTAGCTGGTACATATCTTACTGCTGGGCATAGGCCTCTTCTCCTACTAGGAATATGGCT